>JARFJB010001084.1:3085000-3117500 GCA_036346205.1 Vesta saturnalis | reverse complement strand
CTTAAATCTAGTATTCCTTGTTCGTGGTCACCATGGAAACCAAATAATCGAGAATTGAAATAAAGAAAAATATTTGAATAAGCTACTGCAAAAAATTATAAAAATTGATGATTTTGTGATTCAAAAGTCATTTTTGCCAAATAGAAATTTTCTAAGTAATTTTTTTCAAATTCGATATACAACAAAAGTGTAAAAATTTAATACTTTATGAGTAAATCGAAAAAAACTACTTTTACTGCGGAGGTAGTAACTATATACTTATCAGTGCATTTTGACTTTGAAGTGTCGGTTGAACAATGGATCGCCTTTGTTCCTGCAAATTAGTTTCTCAGAATTGAGCCTGAAATGGTGGGGGTATCTAGGTAATAATCTATTTTTAGGAATTATGACTAACTCGGCCACAACAATAGATCGCCTTTGTTATTTTCTCAGAGGTGTGGCCTTGACTTTGACCTTGAAGCGTCGCCTTGAACAATGGATCGCCTTTGTTCTTAAAAATTGATTTCTCAGAATTGAGCCCAAAAAAGGTGGGAGGTATCTAGATAACAATCTATTTTAGGAATTATGACCCTCGCTCGGCCAGAACAATGGATCGTCTTTGTTTCTTTATCAGAGGTGTGACCTTGAAATGGGGGGAAACGGCTACCTGCGTTGCGAAACAAGTCCCCTGTTTTGGGAAACGGCTATCTGTCTTTGGGAACTGGATCCGGTTCTTATGAAAACTACCTCATCCTGGTGGTTTAGGATAGTAGTATGAGCCCACATAAGCATAATGCTTTTATTACATTTTAGTCAATACAAGAACCTTGAATCACCTTTAACCCTGAGGTGTTTGAAATATCCTGCGCAAAGCCATTTTTGACCTGAGCCACAAAGGTCAATGAACTTTTCTGAGTGGCGCAACCTTGAAATCGATGACCTTGAAAAGGTCAATGAACTTTGACTATTAGCATAAACAATAATCTGTAATATGGTACCCCAGCAGGCGACCTTGACAATAATTGTAATAACTAACCTGGCTCAGGCAAGAATTGTTGACCTTGACCCTGAAAGTAGAATTGTAATTAACACACATGACCTCAGCCAAATTCTAAGAACCACCTGGTGCCCTTGAAAAATTCCTGTCAAATTAACTCTCGGCCAAAGAATTGATTTGTGACCTTGAATATTTCCTGACCTTGAAGAACGTGGCCTTGAAACACCTTGTATTTTTGAGGTAGAGAATGTGATGACCTTGAGTAATATATTCAGGTAATGTGTACGATGACCTTGGAATTGAAAAAAACATTGACCTTGATGTGGACAATCTGCAGGTGAGCTTCAATGAACTTGGCCCTGAAAATCAGCGCAGTAACTTTTCTAGTTACTTTAACGACCTTGACTTTGAGGAATATACCTTGTTGCAGGTAATGTATACGGTGACCTTTATCTTGCAAACCATTGATCTTAAAGCGGGGTGTGTGTACGTTAAGAACTTAACCTTGGCAATGAGAGCGAACTTGAAGAGACTTGACAGTGCTGCCAACCTTTTCTGGCACGTGACCTTGAAGCGGTGACATTTATACAGGAAATGTTATGACCTAGAGACCTAGTGAGTTTTCTGGTCACTTTTTCCACATCTGGTGACAACTCTAGTGACAAAAGTGAGGCAGGATCGGCCTAGTATATCTACTTATAACACACAAGTTTACCTCAGGAAAAAAGAAAGTGAACCTTCAGAGCGAGGTCAAGGTAAAAGAGTTGTGCTAGAACTTACTTATGGTCTAAAAGGTCATAACGTAACGTATGATAGTTTTTTAACCTCGTGCGATCTGGGGCAGATGCTATTGAAAAGAAAAATAACCATGCTCGGCACTATTCGCAAAAATAAGCCTGAATTGCCAACCGCATTGGTCTCCAACAGGAAAGAAGTTATTTCTTCAAAATTTTACTTTACCAAGGACACGTCAATAGTTTCCTGTAATCCGAAACAGAATAAAAATGTTATGCTCATGAGCACCATGCACCACGATAACGGAGTATGTAACCAAGATCATAAAAAGCCGTTTATGATTTTAGATTACAACAAAACTAAAGACATGTTAGACAAGTTAGTAATGACATACACGTGCAGACGGCAAACTAAAATATGGCCAATGACTATATTCTACAATATCATGGATGTTTCAGCTTACAACGCTTATGCTCTGTGGTGGGAAGTAACTCCAAACTGGAATACTCGAAAACGACGACTATTTCTTGAAGAACTGGGTAATTCCTTGATCACTCCATTATTGCAAGAAAGAATATGTCTGCCTCAAAGTACTTTTGCAGCTGAAATGGTTATAAAGTCATGTCCTTCAACTAGTAATGCCAAAGTAAGGGAACAATCAACCACAACCAAGCGTAAAAGATGGAATTTTTGTCCCTCATAATAAAACTGACATAGTGTGTTGTAAAGATCATGTATATTACTACTGTCAAGACTGAAACAAATAAATGTATATACCTAACTACTACGTTTTTCAGATGTTCTTTACATAACATTTATAACAATATGTAACAAAAATAAAGTAACGTAATAAATAACAAATACAGCTTATTTCTTATTATTATTTACTGTCATATCAATATAACGGCAACTATAGGCTCCGGGGTCATAATGACTCGAATAGAACAAGTGAAACCAAAATATTAACACAATAGAAAGGTTAAAAAACCATTTCTATACTTATGTTTTCTCTTCAGCATTCCACGGGCCGAATTGCTATAGGTTCAGTATGCCAGGATATATACTAGAAGTGTATTAGCAACTAAATCTACCGTAATTTGTTTGTCTAATTTGAAAGCAGTTTAATTCCTTTGGTATCTTAATAAATTGCCCTCTGTACAACACAACATTATTCAACCAATGGAATTAAAGTTCAAAGGTACTATTAGCTGTAGTTTGTGATTGGTTAACCCTTGTTACTACAATACTCTTAATTCAGTTTTTTAAAATATCTCTGTAATAAATTGAATTTAACAAATTATTTGTTCTCCGTTATGAAAAAGATTCCTTAAATTTTAAATTGGTTTCGCTTTTTTAATCCTTGCGTGACCACGTGGGGTACTTGAGTTACCCCAGAAAAAATCTTTTTAGCACTGTTTTGTAAAAAAAGATTTTAGATTTTTAGACGTTTCCGGTCTGATGATCCCGAGACTAGGCAGCAAAGAAAGGAAGAAAGTAAGGACCCATTAGAAGCTATTCGCATTCTTTATGATGAGTTTGTGGATAACTGCCTAGACAATTATTCATCTAATGCAAATGTCTCTGTTGATGACCGCTTAGAAACATTACGCGGTAAGTGTCCGTTTCGCGTATATATAAAAAGCAAGTCTGGACGGTATGGAATAAAAATATGGGTTTGTGCAAATTTCGAAACAGCATGTATTTTGAACAGCCAAGTTTATATGAGCATGATAAACAACAAACGCGAAGTAAATCAGGGACAAAGAGAAGTACTAGATATGGTCAAACCGTACTTTGAAACATGGAAAGGAGTTACTACTGACAACTTTTCACTTCCACTCCTCTAGCAAAAGAACTCTAAAAAAAAGAACTGACGATAATCGGAGCACTGAGAATGAATAAGCGAGAGATTCCTAAAGTATCCCTTGCAAACCAATTATAAATTTGCACTACAATGCCACTAAAAGTGCTGTGGACACTGGCAACCAAATGACGCAGGAGTACTCGAGCTACAAGCTACAATACGGTAGCCACTAAGACTGCTTTTTGAAATTGTAGACATGGCAGCACTGAACGTCTTTATTATATTTTCGCAAAAATTTGCCGATTGGTCTAAAAATAAAGGCAAGCGCAGAAAACTTCTTCAAGTACTAAGTCAATAACTTGCACTTCCGAACGTAAAAATTAGAGAGAAGAATTCTCGAGGCATGCAAAGATCTGTTTTGGATGCAATTTTACTATTTCTTACCGAAAATGAAGAAAGAGTAGAAGCTCTCCAAAGGAACTCCGAACTAGGTACAAGCAACCGATGTCAATTTTGCCCGCGAAGAGAAGATAGGAAGTAAAAATTAAGTGTTCTGAATGTAGCGCAATCGTGTGCAACATACACAGAAAATAAGTAAAAAAGTTTTTCTGCATTGACTGTCAGAATGATAACTAGTGGTTTAAGAATGTTAATTTTTTTTTATTGTGTACTTTTTGTTGATAGCAAGACAAAGGGCAATTATATTTGACCTTTGAAACATTATTTCTACCTTGCAAAATAAATTATACAACATTATACTTTTATTTTATAAAACATATTAACAAACATTTCTAGTTCACATAACAATAATAACTCGAAATCTACTGGGGTTACTTGGTTACCCCTCTTGGACGATCCCGTGAAATTTCAGACCTTGGCCACGCAAGGGTTAATATACGTCTCTAACAATGGTTTATAATTTTCTGGATTTTATTAAACTAAATATTCTATATTGGTTTGGATTTATTGTAACTTCTACCTATATTTAAACGATAAAATATCGTTTATAATTTGTTTGTGGCTAAAATATTTAACCAAGTTTTTCTTAATTAAATATCTCAGTTTATAATGCTCGCTTAATTCTTTTATCTTTTAGGAATGAATTTCTTGTTCAGCTTGACAGTAGTTGTTTACTTGTTAGTTATTACAATTTAAAAATAACTAAAAGAACTTCTATTTGTAATCTTTTCTAGTTATAACATCCCCCAAGTATTTAATGTACCAGTTTAAAATCGATAAGAATTAAACATTCAGTAGTTTCCTTTATACTACACTATCATCACTCAAGTCCTGTAAAATAGATTTTATTTCTCTAATTCACTTTCTTTGTATTACCAAAATTACCAAACTTCGCAATGTTCAGAAGTTTCCATAGTTTTCACCGTAACTTTGTATTAAAGTGTTTTTGACACACTGAAGATTGAAAGCCAACTAGCAAAAGTTTGGTGCTCCAATGTCCCTTGTGAAAGATGTATTTGATACTCTTTTATTTTCTTTTCTGGTAAAATTGAAATTGCTTACTATCAATTTATTCAAAATATATATTATACTTAAGGATACACCTTTATATATTCTAATCAAACTGCCACTTTTATAATTTTAAATTCACAAGACTCAGCTACAAGACAAATTAATATTTTTTCCTCTTTTTCCTCTTTTTGTTACTCTTTGTTTTAGTATAAACATAGCATGGACATGTAATCAGCTCCACACTGAATCATAAAGACATACTAATATGGTCAACAATCCGAATAATATCTCTCTTTTTCTTTATAGATTAAATTAGTGTTTGAACTGATTATTGATATCAACTAGTGGAATAAAACCAAATTCAAATATGTATTAACACTAGAACTGCCGTGGCGGTAACTTTGACCGCGTGCCTTCTTTAAAATATTGTTTCTCTGTTGTGCTTGGAGTTACGGTGTTGAGGTATTATGACTTTTCCAGATTTTTAAATTTAGAATATAAAAAATATATTAAGAAAATTAAGCCGTTTTTGAGTTTTCTTGTAGTATTTGTATAACTGCCGGAACCGTCATTTTGACCGTTCATATACTCATAATCAGTTTCGAGGTTGTATAACAAAAATAATTACAACGTTGAGATAAAACAGTGTATTTTACTATTATTGTGATAGTTTTTAGGAGTTTCCAGCAACTCAGAACTTGTTTAGCCGCGTCCGAAATTATGAATAGTCTTCGCTATTTTTACCACGCGCCCGAGCTATGAAAAATGCAAGTTATGACTTGTTTCTATAGAGATCTGTATACTCAAGTACAATAAAAAGAAGAGACTTTATTTTCACTCTAGCTGAGGAACTAAGAAAAGAGTATTTATATACGAAACAAGATTCTGGTGTAAGTACCAGCACATCTGATACAACGAAACCTAAAAAAACGTCATCAGTGCCAAATTGTAAAAACGTGACCAAAATAAAACTGCTGACGTTTGTTCAATGTGTTAGAAATATGTTTGTGGAAAATGTGGAAGTGTAACAAACACAGTTGTTTGTTTGAAGTCTAGAGAGTAATACAGAAAATTTACATTGTCATTGTATCGACCGTATAGTACTTCTTCTGTCAATTTTCCTTTTAAATGGTTTACTAAATGGAATAAACGTCCAGTGAACTCCGTAGAGGAAAAGTTGATGTAAAATAATTACACCAAGTTCGAAATCGATGGATATATGGGATGGTTGGAAATTAGGCCAAATATCACAAATTAAACGGATCATGCGGTTGTAAGTATCGTTGTCTTTGTTTGGCAGCAGTGCATATAAAATCGGTAAAACGAAACCACCGCTTCCTACTATAATGATGAAGATCCGAAAAAAACAATTAATTAGAGAACTCAGCAATTAATGTAAAAATAGTTATGTAAATTAATCAGATGAAAATTTTGAATTTGTTATGCTCAAGAAACCTGACTATCGCATAATATTACATTTAAATTTCAAAAATGAACACAGAGTCGTTTTCTTATAGTTATTGGCACGACTAGTTTACGACTTTTCCCAAAATCTGTGAAACTATAACTAAGTTAAAGTATTCTGAGGGTATCACTTGACATCCTGTATAAATATAGTAGTTCTCATTCATTAGGGATACGTAATTACCTGTCGAGATATGGGGCGAGTCTAAAGGTCCTATCAACATCAATTTTCTTTTTCGTGCATAATCCAAGTTTCAATACTGGTCTTGCCAAACATGAGAATTCCTCTCTCGTCGCCAACTCCAGTATCCGCCAACAAAAAATTTTGTTCTTCATAATTTCTTTAATTGTCTGAATTTAAATAGAGGCACGATCAGGAGGTTGTGTTGGAGTTACACTAACTGCTCGTCTCGAACGGCGAATTATTTGTCGAACAGAACTTTGATTTGGAAAACAACCCATAGCGGCAATCATCATTGTTTGGGTGGCAATTGTACGAATTTGGCTTGGGATTTCTGGACATTCAATATCTTTACGTTTGATTACGTTAATTGTGCGAACCAACTCGACTCGTGCAGCATCACTTTCATGGCGGTGTACAGTAACAACCTGAATAAATTCACCACTTAAAGCGATTGTATAAATACTCCCTTTAAATCGCTGATTTTTTTTTTAATTTCAGCATGTTACGATCGCAAATGAAATTAAAACGGCAGGTAACAGATAATTAGAGTGCGCCCAACTAGCTCGGTGGGACGGAGGGAGTGGTCGGGTTTTTGAATTTAAAAATACTGAAGGTGGTTACTCGTATTGTCGTTCTAAAACAAATCTTATAATATCCACACGCTCAAATACCAAATCAGCTGTTAGGATTTAATGACTTCTTTAACTTTATATTTCGTTACGTTACTCCCAACCCTTGTGAACAAAATAATTCAAACACACTAATAAAAAAAAATAATGAACCCTAAATGTTACGCTAAACCTTATTAACTCAAATTTAAATACTACTCAACTCCAAAGATGTCATTAATTGAACTCAAACTAAAATAATAAGATATAAAATAGATAAACGTCATTTAATATTCCTCTAATCGGTTACGTTAAACAACACAAAGTATTTAATAAAACTGAAAAACCTGTATGACCCTGAATGTTTCAATTGCAGGAAATTACCAGTGGTTACTTTTCAATCAATCAATAAAAATTGAAATCAAAATTTAGCTTTCAATGAATTATTTAGTTTGAAGACTAAAATAACACCACATTCGTAAATTACTGCTTTCGCTGGTCGGGAGGAGGTCACAAATTAACACCAAAAAATTCAGTTAGTTGTTCGTCTATCATATCTAAATATATCTCAAAAAGCACACAGATACATAGATTTATTTACACTGATTTCGGTTTGATTTAAAATCTTAAATACTAGAAAACGGAAACATAAAATGGTCAACCTTGTAATCTTACCAAGTGGCCTTTGATTTTAAACTACGGAAATATAGTTATATAAATATGAATAAATTCAAACAATACCTAACCAATTGGTCACTATAAATAGATTTTACCACGCGAAATGTTCATATACATAAATTTGCAGTACATTACAATAAGTAAAAAAAACAAAATACCAAAGATATTGCAAGTAAAAGCAGTTCGTCAACCTTTATTGAGATGACGTGAAAGCGTCAAATTCCGCCAAATAGCACCAAAACAAACGACTGCGTTTATTCGCTCTTTATGATAACGCACAATATTGAGTCACCTTCTCCACCGGGCAGCAGAGAACGCAACGGGAACGGCCCTAGGGTACCAGCAGACTGTCCTCAATCGGTAAACCAATGCGACAATTTCCCAGTCTTAATTTCAATAGCGACACGTTGAACTTAATTGGTCATGACGTTATACAGTTTATGTGCACAAAACGAGTAGCTTTTACACACGAGATATTTACACACTTTAATGTTTAATTAAATCGGTAGCTCCATTTACAAGTCTGTTTAATTATTAAAATGGAAAAAAAACGTCTGTTTACAAATTATTTACAGTGAGACTTTCGTCTGTTGCAGCTGATTTTATTTTACGGGGGAAACAAAGCGTGCCTTCACAATGTTTTCATTCGGTAATATAAATCCACCTTAAGTGCGACCACGATCCACCACTAAGATGTACTTAATTAAACACATCACTTACTGAAATGTTCTTTAATGGACCCCACGGTCCGTAACTTCAAAGTAAATAACCAGGAGGGATGAACGTCTACACAAATATCCACCAAACGGTTGGTTTTAGTTGCAAACAACTTCTCCAAAGTTCGGTCCTCCAGGTATTCAAGAAAGGCACGCCCCCAAGCTGACAGATCACATCTCTTACTCACGAAAGTCAGATCAAAAATCCCCACACAATTGACCTCGCAAAAAACAGCTTCCTCCCCTCTCCATCATATTACACCATATTTCTCAATATGATAAAACTGCTGACACTGCGACGTGCACTACTCAAGTGCAAATTGCCGTCCACAGATTTATTCCTTAAACGATAATGATAATTACTTAACACTAATAGGCTGAGATACTATACTACGGCACAAAAATGGCGTCAATTACTAAACGCGATAAGTAAAATTAACATCAACATCCGCTGCTTAAACAAGCAACCCAAGCAATGACCTCGTCCTGCCATTTTAAATGCGAACCTATTATAAAGATTCACAGGAAAACTAATTTAGATTCAACTTTAACATTTCCTGTTTCCATTTAATTAATCCACAAAATATATAATTGCCAATTTCAGAAATCAAATCTTAGTTCAACTCGAAAACCACTACAACTTAGAAAATCGAACAATGTATTGTTACTTTCACTTGTACCTTGATGAACACAAAAAAAAAAGTTTCGTTATCGTAAATTGTGTCACTAGCAAAAAAAGAATAAAAGAAAAATACGTCCAATATATATATATATATATATATATATATATATATATATATATATATATATATATATATATATATATACATATAGGCGTTCAAATACACACAACAAGCATCACATCGTCACGATTTTTTAGACCCATTAGCAATGAACTTGTCTAAATAGTACAAGTATTGTCATATTTTTCTTTATTACGAATTGATCGTATCATTTTGAATACAATGTAAATACTAATAAGGTATGTGAAATACTGTTGAATAGAAAACCCCCATTCCCATTTATAATCCTTAAACCGTGCAGTATTTAAATTACCATCCCCTAGAAAACATAAATTGATATTTGAGGATTTTGACTTATTTAATTTTATTCGGCAATAATTTATTGTTTTATACACATAATTCTCATTCACAGTATCGGTCAATCAACCAGTGCATAAACCAAGAAAAAAATACTTACTGACACTCAAGTATCATTAAACGAACAGTAGCAAAGGTATTGTCTTTAAATCTGCGTTTAATGCTCCGAGACACGATTAATATAGTACATATTAAAGATTCTTTTCTATTTTGTTTAACGCCTTAATTACCCTATTGCCATATTTGACCTATTCAATAACCTATATTGAATTTCTTTTTATAACAAAATATGCAAAATAAGTAGCCCTAAATTCAAGTCGATACTTACATAATATATTGAGATTTTCTTATTCAACTATTATTATTTATTATTTAGACCACGTTGCTGCGTTAATTTGAACTGGCTACGCTGTGTATAATTAACATTAAATAAAAAAAAATAAATCTGATTATTAAATCAATTTAATTAGCTATAACTCAGTATGAGACCCTCTCAAAGAGGATAGGGGTCTGTATTAGTTCGCATCTAACATTTTTATTTAAAAATTGCATAGCATATGCATGATTGAAAATTAAATTTAAAAAAATTGTATTAAATTTAAATAACATTTCTTGTTTAACAAACTTCTATGGTGAAAGCATTGTGTACACATGCGCTGCACCTTGAGATCGTTTTATAAGTGCTCAGTTCAATGTTAAATGTAAACAATATTTGCCGATTTGTAAGGATGATTTTCATTTCATTTACATTAGAATTATTGTTTATTAAATTAATGTTTGTCTTTCGCCATTTCAGATATGGATACGCGTCGTTGTACAAAATCATTCACAAATATACATAGAAACACAATACACAAATGATAAATATTCAAAGGAATTTGATGGTTATGATAATATGAAAAATGACTCACATATGCTGAAGTAATCTATTCGAACTGCAAATATTAAAGATGAGCTATCCCAAATTATGTTGAATGTTGATCTTCATACCTCCGTATTCCATAACAATGTTGATAGTGCCGTCATTTTTGAATGTAATGTTTACTTCCATTAATTCCACACATATTTTCTTTGTTCAATTAATTATGAAGGTACGTTGCACTTTAATTTAATACTTATACTGAATAATATAATTAACATTTTGTCGGGTGCATTAATTTCAAATTTTGATTTCCTTTTTAGTTACAGCTGCTGATAATTTGTTTTTATCTTATATAAAGCGAGGTTAAAAAACACCAACTTTGAATTTAAAAAATTTTAATAATAAAAAATTTGAATATCACCCGAAGTTCGGTAATATCCTTCACTATTAACATAAATTGGATAATCTTAAACGGTAACCTAGCTTTTATTATTATATCTATACACGTTCGATTGTTCTTGATTTTATAATTCCCGCAGTTATACGATAAAAAAACGGTTTATTTAAATGTGAACGCGACGTGTACTAATTTCTACATGTTATGCACTTGATGTGTGATGACCGACGCGCCAGGAGCATGCGGCGCCTGTGTCAAATTTTTTGATGGCGCCCCATTAATTAAAAACATTTGTATCAAAAACTAATATTATAAATATTTTGTATGCGTAGGTGATAAGAGCCCCAACAACTATAGGTTCGGACACTTTAATTTTTAATTCTCTAGTAGCATTTTTAACTATTACGACATGAATAAAAATAATGAATAATTAATTTGTAATACTATAATTTTTAGGCTTATGTAGGGACATTTAAATGACTGTTTTTGATATATTCTTAACGCATTGAAATAAAAACACACAAAGATTGAAATAGTCTGTGTAAACTTTTTATTTAAAATACAAAATTACAAACACAAGAAAACAGATAAACAACAATAATAAATGAAAAATATAATATTTATAATATAAACATAATACATATTATACGGTAAATTAAATACAAACAATGTAAATAAGTCATTAAATAAATTTTACTTTCCTAGCTTTTAGCAAAGAAAAAGTTTGCATAGTATCATGAATATGAAGTTTATCCAGTATGTCAGACTCAATTGAAATTATTTAGAGATCTGATAATCTATTTTGCGCCATTGTGGAGCGTAAATAACTCTTTATAATTTTAATTTCGAAAAGAGCTCGCGGACGCAACTGACACAGGTAATGATAAAAGAATACGGAGTGCTACAGTAAAATTTGGAAAAACTCCTACTAAATCATTTGAATAAATATACTGAATTATTTGGGATATATCTTTTTGAATTCGTAATAAATACTTGACATTGTAAAATTTATTCACATAAATCATCTGCGTCAATATCGGACTGATTTTCATGAGTTAATTTCGCTTGTAATTTTTGCAGCAAGATAATAGGTACCTATTCTTTATTTTGTAAATTATCTAATGAATATAAAATTGGAATGAATCCATACGTTCTTTTAATAAAGAAAATCTGTCTTGTAACGAAATTAAAGTTTGATCTATTATACAGAAATAAAAATTTACTTTGAATGAATTTTCATAATCAAATTGAGTAGGTGTTTTACGTCGTCTTAATGGCCCGCACTACGAAATTCAGTTTCTATGTCAAACTTTTCTGCAATTAATTTGGAACTTTCAAAAATTTCTGCAAAACTAGCATCAGATTGATAATTAGTTAAAAAGTATTTAGTTTGTTTAATGCATCCAAAGCAAGTTGCAAATTTGTAATTTGAGACTGAAGCATTTTACTCACAAAATTTACTTGATTTAAAATATCATACCACACTTTAACGGAGCAAATAAATGTAAATGTAGAAATTTTTTCTCCCAGACATTTTGCTTGGTATTTAGATTGTTCGTCGACTCTTGTGTGGTCATTGCAAATTTCAAATAATGCATCAAAACTTCTGGTAAATATTTATAGAGAGGCTTTATGGCATCAATTCTACTTGACCAGCGTGTTTCGGATAAGGGCTTTAAAGTTAAATTAGTAACATGCTTGATTAAGATATTCCATCGATTAGTAGACGCTGAGAAAAATTTGTGTAATTTTTGTATTATATTAAAAAATTTATTGTTACATGGTTGATATTAGCGGCATCATTTACAATTAGATTCAGGCTGTGATTCGCACAAGGAACATAAAAGCTCGCGGGTTCAAATCTAAAATTCTTTTTGTAGGCCACTATTTTTGCGCGCATGTTAGAGCCATTATCATAGCTTTGGCCTCTTATATTATTTATGTATAAATTTAATGTTTTAATAGATTAATAAGAAATGTTGTTAATCCAGCCCCTGTAACATCTAAAATTGGATAAAATGCTAAAAATGTTCATGTGTTTCAGTCGATCCTAATGCTAAATTGAAACGAAAGAATCGAATTATTACACTTATTTGCTCAATATGAGAAACATCCGAGTGCAATCTAATATTATTGAAAAATATTTATTTTGTCGACATAAATTTATAATATGATTTTTAATATTAAAAGTCATTAAGGAAAGTATTTCAGTTTGGATTTTGTCTCCTAGATATGTTGGCATTTTGTGAAATTCAGAATCGCTATTTATACGTCGTGTGTGTTCCAATATAATAGGATCAAACTGTTTTAGCATTTCAATACATTTTAAAAATTACCATTGTTGCGATTGTAAAGATTATTGCTTTTGCCTCGAAGTGCTAAATTTTGTTTACATAAAATTGAATTACATAAATTATTCGCTTTATTACTTCATACCATCGTTTAGTTTCAATGTCTAATATTGTTTGCTGTAAATAATCAACAGTAGTTTTATTTTTGAACGATAGAAGCAACTGTCCATTTTTGTAGTTAGTAAAGTGAGTGGAAGTTTTTCATGGCGGTTCAGGTACATTGTTATATGATGCCAGTCATTAAATCCCTGAATAAATCTATTTTGCTGAGAAGGTTCGAAAAGTTTACAAAAAAGCAATAAACATTATTTTTCGTAATTGAGTAAATCAACCAATTTCTATTACATTCTTCACCATTTTTAAGTTTCTGTTATAGTAACTTTCAAAAATTTTCGACCCAACAAATCGCGCGGAAAATTAAAGTTTTTGTTTGTGTAGGACCCGTTTTTATAATAGCTTGCCTAGATATGTGAGATATTGGTTCCGGCCAAAACCCTGGGTAATCAAATGCACATTTATTTATTGTGTCTGTACCTGTCTCTTCAGTATAGTCCCCAGATCCAAAAACAGGGTAATTTCTTCAACGATTTGATTATCTTCACTGGGAGTTGGTCCTGGCTGACTTTGTATTTTGAATTCATCTAGACTGCAACCCTGTACTGATTCCTGAATTGAATCTGGTGGATAATCTTAGGTCAGTTCTAGTCGTTTGTTTAGTAAAATACTGTGTTAATCTTGAAGCATTTTTCTCTTGTTCTTCTTGGCGTCTTTTTTATTAATTACATTTTGATGCCCGGAGAGTTTCTTTTCTTTCTTTTTGAGACATCTAAATAAAATATTCAATAAATTATAAATGTTATTATTCTATTACCAAAAGTCTTGTTTGCGTTATTTGCTTTAGTTTTGCTTTAATTATAGGAAAGTATGAAGTAACATTTTCGAATAATTTCGCTTTTATTACTTTTTTTTCTAGATTTTGCAAACATGATCGCTACCCCTATTGGGAAATGCGTATTGTTATGTATGTATGTTTATTTTAAATGCAAACTAGCTTACCTTTAATCTTTAATGTTCTTGATATTCTTAAATTCACATTCACTCACAAATATTTTAAAAATACAAGGTACATAGATTCTACACTAGTGCAGTACTGCTTGCTGAACGAGAATGATGCAAATAATACGTTTGTTCAATCATAGACGATTTCAAGTAATGCATGTTTTAACAAGACTAAACGAGTTAGAACGCTTGCGCTTCATTTTGTAAATTCGCGGGTGGACAAATTTCCGCCGCCGCGTCGCCCGCGCGCTCCCGCCCCCGCGGCTATATATCCATCGGCGATTTAATATGAAGAGTCCACTGTATACATGATATTAACACGACTATACGAACTATTCATGTTAGAAGAAGAATAATTGCTGAGATCATAAATAAGTAATAATAAAATAAGGCGATATTGAATTATTTTAATCGCAACCTATAACGAATTTTGAATTTATATACATTTTTAAGGCGCGTTCGGCGCCTTTGGCCTCCTGGCGCCTGTGTTCGCTGACACATTCGACACGTGGACGGCGCGCCCCTGTGACCGAGAGCGTTTAAAACCAGAAACAAATCTTTTTACAGCTTCTCATGGTTACCAAAGTCTTACATGGTCTTGGTTCAATGTACATATGAAACAAAGGTCCCTTATTGGGCAAAACAAAACTGAAACCTGCTAAAAAACCTATTTTTGGTCATAACGTTGTTAATCTATCTCGAATTTCAATTATTTTTGCATTTTTGAACTCCTGCCTAAATTCTGCTTCTATAAACGTTTCCTTTGATATATTTCATTTAATTATTTTGCAATTTGAAAAATTGAAAAACTAGTTTCTAACTTATGTTACAATTTTCAGGTGAAACAAGGAAATATTCATATTCTGCGTTCAAAACTGCATAAAAAGACATTTATTTCACTTGATTCTGTTCGTTTTTAAAGAAACACTATCTCAAAATATCTAATTTAAGTACCTAACCTAACTTTTATAATTCTGTATTAAAATTACATATTTACTGTTAATTTCTCTTGGGGAACGAGGGAAACCTATTATTATATAAGCTCTTGTTTTATTTTGGCTCTGTTTGTACCATTTGAACTTTAAATCATATTATTATATCTACCAATTTTACACCTTTATCTCTATTTATAATCACAAATTTGTTCACTTTGGACTTTTTATGAAACCATCTTAGTTTACAAGTTTTTTTTTTGCTTAAATTGTATTTATTATATTAATTTCACTGTGCACACATGTAGATCATGATCTTATATATGTTTCTAATATAGTTCTAATTGTTTCACACTTTTAAATTACGCTTTCTGTGAGATTCCAATTACATGTCTCCGTATCATAACCTTTCTTACATTCGCAGCTTTTGTACGCTTTGAATTGATGTTTATACATGTTCTTTATATTATAATTAGAATACTTTATATAATCAATATCTGCAATGTGCTATAAGCTTGAATTATACTGTTTTGTATGTGAAATTACATATTTATTTTTTACGAACTTAACCTTACAACCTTACTATGTAGGTTGTTGATACTTCAGTATGAATCTGCTATACTTAATTGCTTTTATAACTAATATGACACACTGCAAGTTCCATAAAGTCTTGTTCACTTGTATTTAATCAATATGTACATAATTGTACACCACTTTTATATACAAATATCCATAAAACTTTTTTAAAATTCTATTATTATAAATTCTATGTCAAATATAAACTTTTTATAATCACATCCCTTCTACATTACCCTAATTCCACCCATCTCCATATTTATACACAGGGTGTCCCAATAGTGCGGTAAAGTTCTTTTATAGCGTTATTATAATAGATACGAAAAAATTATAAAAGCATAATTGTTAAGCATCGCAAGGTGCATAATCCAAAATTATTTATAAATATACAGGGTACTCTATAACTTCAAACCTATCCAAACATGCCTTTTCCGTATTTTATGACGCATATTATTTTTATAAGTAAGTGAAGTTTACCAGATGAATTATGTTTTGCAATTATTATACTTTGCATACAGGGCGAGTCGAAACGCAAATCTGTACTTTTCTCACTAAACTTAAATAGAATACTCTATATGTTTTGTACTCGCTAGAAAGCCACTAAATAACCATTTAATTTTTATTAACATTTACCTATACTTAACTTCGACGGTTTCGGAGACATTTTCCTTTTAATAACAAAATCCGGTGTTTTTTATTTAATTTTTGATTTTATCAAGTTAGCTATGAATTACACGAACTTTTTTACGATCTGATTTGGTAAAATCAATAAATTGTTCTTTTTATCTTTCCCTATTTTACTTTAAAATACTTCATTTAAAATTGTAAGAACATAAACAGTATAAATACTTTTATTAAAAAAACTAAAGTGGATTGTGGTTTCACCATAATTTAAATCATTATTTAATACGCGTTCTTTTTGTTATGTGTGGCTTTAGTAATAATAAACACATTAAATTAAATTTAATTTAAATAGAACTAGTACTAAGAGAAACTCAATAAGAAATAGTACCAAAAGAAAACAAATGAAAACTTTTAGCACAAATGTTCAAAATGACCTCCATTGACATCAAAGCAATGTTGTACTCTTTCTTCAAAAGATCGTTTGCACGCACATTTTGAAGCATATGAACCTTAATATTTTGAAACACGTCTCGTATTTTTTGTTTTGTGTTTTGCTGCGTTGTCGGTAGAATATTATACACTTCATTCTTAATGTAACCCTACAATAGGCTTTTTGTACAGATCTATGCAGTACTTTACCTCTCGACAACTCCTTCTGCTGTATAAGGCCCAAATTTGGCCTCACCTGGAATATAATTCTCACCTTGGCTCAATACGCTCTCGATATCGTTGATCGTATTCAAAAGAGAGCGATTAGGCTTATAAATGACCCGTCCTTAACTTCTCACATACAGTCCCTTGAGCATAGAAGGATGGTTTCAGTTCTTTCTTTGTATTATCGTTATTACAACGGCTATTGTGCTGGTGAATTACATTCTTTGATACCATCTCCGGCTATCTTTGCAAGAAACACTCGGTTCGCTCATTCACATCATCAGTATGCAGTACAAATCTCCACTTGTCGTACCAAACGGGCGCAATCCACATTTTTCTACACGGCTTCTAAACTCTGGAATGATCTCCCTAGTTCCTGTTTTCCTCTCACTTATGATATGAGAAAATTTAAGGTAGCTGTTCATAGGCATCTATTGGCAATTCATTATCCCTCTATCCATCCTCCTAAGTGTTCCTGAGTGCTTTAGCACGATAGGCCTTATTTAGCCTGTTCAGGTCCACAATCATAAAAAAAAAACATAAAAAAATCAATTTTATAAAGTCCCGGTGATCTAGGAGGCCAGCTAAACGGTTCGCCCCTTGCTAGCCATCTGTTCGTAAACACGTTGTTCAAGTAGTTGTGAATTGGAGCAGTATGATGAACTGGTGCCCCATAATGAAAAAAACACATTTGAATGCGTATATTACGGGGAACCTGTTGCAAAAATTTTGTAAAAAATCTAAATGAACCCTACCATTTACTCAACCATCAAAGAAATGTGATCCTACTACATAGTCGTCTATAGTACCGCCCCAAATATGTATTGACCATCGTGTTTGGATGCGTGTTACAATATGGTAAGGATTAGTCGTTAAATAATAATGAAAACTGTGTCTGTTGACACAACGACTTCTATGGAAAGTGGCTTCGTTACCAAATAATACAAAATCAAAAAAGTCAACGAATTTTGTCTTGGGCCCATTCACAAAAGTTTGTTCTTCGTTGATAACCCTAATCTCGTAATTCCTGATAGAGTTGAATATGATAAGGATGCATATTGTGTCTTCTGAGAATTCTATGCACAGAAGAACTTTTACTTACATTAAACTCCATTGCTATTTGAGGGACACTGATAGGATTTTCTGCAACTTTCAAAAGCACACTACCTTCATTTGTTTGATTTAATGCAGATTTTTCTCTTTCCCTTTTTTCATAAACATAATTACCTGTACGTTTAAATCGTTAATTCATTTTTCGGACGATTCTTTGTCGGTTGTCTTCAGTCTGGAAATCGTTGCTTATACATTCTCGTTGCAAGTAGGATATTTTCGTCACTTGCACCAAATACTATGACGATATCAATCATCTCATTTATTGGAAAATTCATTGTGAAACTAAACAGGTCAGAACAAGACAACTCACCTTCAGATTGACAATAATTCTAATTGTTACCTAATTGTCAACGTTTTTATGACAGTCGAAGTGATCAAGGTTTTGTGATAAAAAGTATTGAGAAGGTTTAAACTCTTGCAACTGTACATTAATAATTTTAAAATAAAATAGTCAAAGCTAAATAGATAGTTTATAGATTTTTACCAAAACAGATCGTAAAAAAGTTCGAATAAGTCATAGCTAACTTGATACAATCAAAAATGGATAAGAAGGGGCGGGTCGTTTAGGTGGCCTCCTAGATCAACGGAACTTTCTAAAATTGATTCTTTTATGTGGGATTACATTAAAAATGAAGTGTATAAAATTCCACCGACTACGCAGCAAGACATGAAGCAAAGAATACGAGACGTGTTTGAAACTATTAATGTTCATATACTTAAAAATGTGCAACGATCTTTTAAAGAAAGACTGCAACATTGTATTGATGTCAATGGAGGTCATTTTGAACATTTGTGCTAAAAGTTTTCATTTGGTTTTTTTTATTTTTTGATATTATTTGTTAATGAGTTTCTCTTAGTACTAGTTCTATTTAAAATAAATAAATAAAAGTGTTTATAGTATTTATATTCTTACAATTTTAAATTAAGTATTTTAAAGTAAAATAGGAAAAGATAAAAAGAAAAATTAATTGATTATTGCAAACACAGATCGTGAAAAAGTTCGTGTAATTCATAGATAACTTGATAAAATCAAAAATTAAATAAAAAGAAAACTGGATTTTATTAATAAAAGGAAAATATCTCAGAAACCGTCGAAGTTAGGTATAGGGAATGTTAATAAAAATGAAATGGTTATTTAGTGTCTTCCTACAGAGCACAAAAAATATAGGGTGTTCTATTTAAGTTACGGAATTGCGTTTTGACTCGCCCTGTATACAAAGTATAATAATTGGGAAACATAATTGATCTGGTAAACTTCACTTACAAAAAATAATATGTGTCATAAAATACAGAAAATTGATTACATTCGAAAAAATACACGGTCCCGAATTCGTGACGGTTTTAACCTTAAGGTGACCATAACTTTTAAAATCCTCTGTATACTCCAATCAAATATCATATCAGGAGATTTGTGAAAACCAGCTGAGTTCAAATATAGAATAAGAAATATGTGATGCCATTTAAAAAAAAGGTATGATTGGATAGGTTTGAAGGCATAGAGTACCCTGTATATTTATAAATAATTTTCGATTATGCACCTTGAGTTGCTTGACAATTGTGCTTAAATAAATTTTTCGTATCTATTATAATAACGCAATAAAGAACTTTACCGCACCATTGGGACACCCTGTATACTGTTGAATGAATCAATAATACAAAACATGATTATTTAAAGGATGAGTTTGCGTTTCACGTCGAAATAAGGTCGCATTGGAATGAAGTTGTATCGAAATGATCTCGTATCAAGATGATGTAGTGCCGAAACGATGTTGCGTCGAAGCGGCAGTGTCGAAGTGGGAGCGTCGAAGTGGTCGCATCGAAATAAGATGGAACTAAATTTGTTCTATTCTTAATTACGTTTACACACCTTTCTCCTAATAACCGTCACTATTATGTATTTCTTCCTGCAGAAATTCATTGAATGGGGACACATTAAACAAAATTGCAGCACATTTACGTTGTTAACTGACCTCAATATTTTTAAATATTATTAAATCGTGTATTTTAACCTTCCAACTACATATACTGGGTGAGTCACCGTAAAGTAAATTGGTAATTTATGGCTAAACTATGTCAATAAAATGTATTTATCCTATTATATAGCTAGTAAGTGTGCGTATTTTAGAATTATTCTTGGCGATACTGAGTGTTCCAAAAACGCACGACAAAACAAAGTTACTACTTTTTTTTAATGGAACATCTTGTATGTCATTCGATTTCTGAAGTCTACGTGCAACTAAAAAACTTTATACAAGGTGTCAAGATCATGGGCTGTTAGAGGTATCTCAATAACTAATCAGATTAGTATAATGAAGCTTGGTACATAGGGATTTTATGACGTGATGGTTTTAAATAAAATATCTTCAAACATTTCAAACTTCCGGTTATACCGGATGTAGCCATCAACTTCGCTATTTTAAATAAAATACTCTGTATTTTATGGCATTTTTAGAATCCTCCCTATAATCTAGACGAAAGTTAGTAATATTGTCTCATACCTAGTGTTAACCGTTTTCGAGTTATGTACAATAGAATAATGTTAAATGGTGGTTGTAACTTCTCATAAAACTGCTTAAAGTTTTATATTATGTAATTTTATTTTGAAATTTGACCACGTTACAAGCAAATAATCATCGCTGCATGCAAGCAATCTAATCCTTAAAATGTTGCTATAACCTTCAGAGTTTAAATTTTCATCGTAAATGCTTAAACACAAAATTCTATTATTCTTAATTGCACAATAAACATTGAATTGCCAACAGCCTTGAAAGTATCTTTCCCTTAGCTCGTGTTGATTCTCACTTCACCAAAAATGAACATTGTGTCGATTGTACAACCCATTTTTAGAAAACATAGCCACATCACTCATTATTTTTTCAATAAATCCTTCATCATCTTTAAATCCTTAATAAACTTCCCCTTAAAAATCATATAGAATTCAGAAATTAAAAAAATATGTAGGGTGTTTCACAAAAAAAAGAGATATACTGATTTTAAATAGGTTAGGATGGCAAGGCTGTTATGAGCACCCAGTATAATCATTTGAAATTTAGATTGCTTGCATGCAGAGATGATCACTTGTTCAAACCTGCGAAACTGGTAATTAAAACATTTCACCTCTCTTCATACAGAACACCCTGCACATTTTTACACTGTTTTCTAATTATTTTGATTTTTCTATATTATTCAATATTTCTACAGGTTTTCTTGCGATCATTAGCAGTATTCATGAAACAATTTCCCGCATAACAAATATTTGACCTGCTGTTGCATTTTGGTAGCCATTTAAAATTTGAAGGTTTTATGTGTACAATAGCAAAATAATGGATTACTCTAAAGATGAATCAATTGATATAGATTATGTGTTGGGAGAGGCTCAAAAAAATTGTCTTCTTACTCAAAGGTTATACAGAATTAAATATCCTGCTCGATGCCAACCCACCCGGCTCACTTTTGAAAATTTGATGGAGAGATCTGGTTCTACTAGTGTGCGTTCCGTAAAACGCAAAGTGGTGAATAGAAATAACAGTAACGAAGGAGAAGAACTTGAGTTTCTGCTTTATATTGAAAAAAAAAACCGTCGGACAGCAATATGCAAAACGTCACAATCAACTATCAATCGGACAACTAGTAAACATAAGTATCTTCATTACCATATTGAACTACACCAGGAATTTCGCAATGATGACTTCGACAGAGGAGTTAACCTTTTCCAGAAGATTATTGCTCAACTTGAGGTTAATCCAAACTTTTTATCTCATATTATGTTTTTTGACGAAGCTACATTTAGTAGTAATGGTGCATCAAATCGTCCTAATGTGCATCCGACAGGTGCAAAACAAAAAAGCATTAGCCCATAAATGTTTGGTGTGCCATTCCCCACAATAAAATTATTGGATTGCATTTTTTAACACTCCCCTTACGCGTCGTATCTACCTTCAATTCTTTCAAGAAGTTTAGCCTAACCTCCTTCATCTGTTTAGTAATGATGAACGACAGAATATGTGGCTGCACACGATAGTGCCCCTCCGCACTACCACCGCGAGGTACGTGAATTTTAGATGATAATTATCCTAAAGAGTTGATATGTAGTGGAGGTTTTATCCAGCGGCCACCAAGGCCGTGCGATTTTTCCAATTAGATTTCTTCTCATGGGGATAAATCAAAGAACGTCTATATGTCTCATCACCCACTGCAAAAGAAGATAAGTAAGATACGACAAGCGACAATTGTGGAAGAAGGACTCGTTATTAACTGTTGAATTATCCAACGACATGAATGTTCGTTTACTTTATATCAAGTTCTTATGATAACGTAATATATTTTCGGTTGGAGCTAATTTATATTTATGTTAGTGTCTAGTATTTACTGAAACCTCTGTGTGTGCGTGTGTGTGTGTGTGTGTGTGTGCGTGTGTGGTGTGTGTGTGTGTGGTGTGTGTGTGGTGTGTGTGTGTGTGTGTTGTGGTGTGTGTGTGTGTGCGTGTGGTGTGTGTGTGGTGTGTGTGTGCGTGTGTGTGTGTGTGTGTCGTGTGTGTGTGCGTGTGTGTGTGTGTGTGGTGTGCGTGTGGTGCTGGTGGTGGTGTGTGCGTTGCGTGGTGTGGTCGTGTGCGTGCGTGTGCTGTGTGTATAGACAATTCGAGGTGAAAGTTTATGGACCAGCAGGGTATAATATTACAATTCATAGATATCTAAAAATAGAATTTTCAAGGTTAAAGTTTGGTGACCTGCAGGGGCATCACATTACAATTAAAGAAGAATCACAGGTTCTTGTCTATACTAAAATGTAGCTCAAGGTTAAATGGTTCTTGTATTGGCTGAGAGTATTTGTGTATCCGTGTAACTGTGTATGTTCTTGGATAGAGAGTTAAGAGTTCATGGACCTATAGCTGGTATCATATTATAATTCTTGTAAGGCTAAAAATACAATTAATTCGTAAAAACCAGGTTGTTGTCCATGCTAAAGAGTGTGTCAAGGTTAGATGGCTCATATAAAGGTTAAATTGGG
This sequence comes from Vesta saturnalis, assembly GCA_036346205.1. Taxonomy (NCBI): domain Eukaryota; kingdom Metazoa; phylum Arthropoda; class Insecta; order Coleoptera; family Lampyridae; genus Vesta; species Vesta saturnalis. The sequence goes on along the minus strand of JARFJB010001084.1, from coordinate 3,094,190 downwards.
TCAAAGTCATATTCTTGGAAATCTAACCAGTGCTAGCAAAATAAGCGTTCCTAATCTATGACCGGTTTCGCGCATGATAAGCATTACTCGGTTCTTAGAAATCTAAGAATATAATCAGTTCTAGGAAACGGGTGGGGGAGACCCTTGAAAGTCCAATTCTACGATTAAATAAATTAAAACTGTTCTCAGTTCCTTCAATAACAAAAGAGTTATAACAGCAAACTCTGCGACGCTTGGGGTTATAATTCAATCGTTTAAGGCCGAGTATTGCACGATAGCGTTTAATTTTTGTATTTACATTTCAGATCATGATGAAAACCGGTTGGAGAATTAGTTCAGAAAAACAAGTTCGCATGGAGCAGGAACCAGGTCATGCTACGCGTGTTATATATACAAAATATTTAAAGAGTGCTACAATGAATATATAATCAACTGAAAACTATTTTTTTTATTAATACCATCTTCGAAGACATCTTTCTACCGTAGAAGTGCTTCAACTGGTGCACCAAAACGGGAAATGTGTGTCCGAATAAAATTGCATTGCTGTTAAATAGAAAGAGTGAACTTGATAACTTAATTAAGATAGCTGTAAATATGTGTAACATTGTAAATGGCGAATGTATAACTGATAATCATCTTGAATCATTCGCGTTAGCACCACACATCAATATGTATATACTTGATTTAAGTAAGCCGTTACTTAATGTTCACAGTATGTTAGGTAATTATAAGAATTTGTCGGTGCCAACTCTAAAGCCCTAGAAATTCTTTGTAATATATTCAGCGATATCAAATACACTTTTAGGCCGTCTGGTGACCTTCGTCATAAACGAACCCACGAATGGTTGCTGGAGAATATTCGCAAAGGCGTTGAAAATCCAGACACCCCTTGGATCGAGCAACGGTCCGGACAACGCATTTTGGACATGCACTGAACTGAGTGAATACCAAAAGACGTTATCCTTAGTCTCAAAAATGGACGCAACCAACGACATTCTTAAAAAAACCTTTGTATGGTGAGATGAAATAAAACGATATAAAAGTATGCTGAGTTTTAATTATAGTAAGTAGTTACAATAATATGTTTATAAAACTACATTGTCATCATCGATCTACGAATATTCGTTTAATCTCAACCATTTTACGTACACTTTATTCTTCTTACGTGGAATGACTTTTTTCACGAAGTACACTGATGAAAATTTAACCTTCTCAACAGTTTCTACCCGTAAAATCCACCTAATATGGGTGCCCCTTTCATTACTACGGCCCTGACCACTAGGATCTAGTTCGTCTCAGGATGAGGTAGTTGTTTGTAATAAGAAGATTATGCTTAAACCATGCGAATTTTTATTTACTTTGTCTTTTACGTAATACTACTACTCTTCCAACCTCCAGGATGTGGCTTGTCTTCCCAAATACAGACAGCCGTTTCCCAAAAATAGGTCAAGACATCTCAAAACAGGCCGAAAACGGAAATCCGTTTCCCAACATAGGTAGCCGTTTCCCAGATGCGAGTATATGACCAGCATCATGTATGTCTATCTGCTAATCTTGATACTTATTACAAATGGGAATTGATTAAAGGATATGACAGAATCTTGAAAACTGTTGTGATTGAAAACTACAACTGTTGCTCTTGCACATTCAATGCTCATAGTGTAGAAGAACTATTCAATTTAAAGGATATAATAAGCTATAGATTAGAATTTCTTGAATTTTACAATCAGGTATGATCCTATGAAAATTTCATGCAAGTTGTTAACTACCGTCATTTTCGCCAAAAAGAATTCCATGGTAAAGACATTGAAGATGTTATAACTGCTAAGTATAATATTAATTCACATAACACTGTATGCCTAATGGAAATTTTGTATTATCGTCCTGAATATCTAATGTATAGCATTCACTAAATGTTACCTTCATAAATAAATATGAATAACCATAATGTGTTATCCTTTTTGTCTCGACTTAAGTGTAAACCCCCTGCATTATTGTTTTATCCACCCAGGTATGCAATTATATTAGCTAAGTTTACTTTTTTTTGTTTTATGGTTTGCTTTGCATATGGCAAAAAAAAATTTTGGCGATTAGACTGTTATCAGTTATTAAGAAACCACCACCACCAGTTGTTTAGAAAACAACCATTTGTTTCTGAAAACCGGATTCCTCTTTTTGGCCTGCTTATGATCTATTTTTGATCTGCTGAGTGGTTTTTTTGGGAAACTGGTGCTACTTTTTATAAACCGATACCAGTTTTGAGGAAATCAGTACCTATTCTTTAGAAATCAGCTACATCGCCCAAAAGCTAAATATCCTATCCTGGCGACGAAGGTGCTTCATCGATATTACAACAGCTTTATATCCTGCTTCATGGAAATCAGATCGAACTTCTAGCTTGATTGTGTTTTTCTATGTTTTCCTTCGGACTGAGTTTTTTTTTAATTTTGTCTTTCTATAAGTTAAAGTATAATTCAGAGTTATTTTATAGTAAAATTTTATTTAGAAATTTCATTATACTACTGCCTAATTCATGAACCTGTGTCGAATTTCAGACATGTAATACAGTTACGTCACCCAAAAGTTATGATTTATACATCTGAATGAATTTGGATGAAATATTTCGATTTTTATTTTTTTAATAAACATAAATTAGAAGTTCGGAGAATGTTTTAAATTCTATAAATTGGGCTACTCAGGTTCAATTGGTCCGGTTGATGTGTTAAAATACTTGCTGTGGTATGCAGAAACAAAATTTGAGTATTATTGCATACATTTATGAGAATTATATTTATTATAATAATTAGAAATAACCCTTTATACTAACATTTTATTTCATGTTAAGTGTTGAATTTACTATACATTTAAGTCTTGTCAAATTATTTTCTTAATGGAGTTATCACTTCACCTTTTAGCAACTTTGAAAAACTGAAGGGCTGAAGGATCCTTAGAATACTTTACCACAAATAATAGAAGTAAAAGTAGAAATTAAAAAAAATAAACATTTAGTTACGTACATCCAGAAGAATGCCCACAAATTAGTAACACTAAAAAATAAATACATAGCTAAACATCCAAATGTTCTATAGTATGAAGCATATTTTGCGTGTTCCTTATACTTTGTAGCACATTTTCCAAAAAATTATTACCCTCGGCCAATTCAATTCAATTGTTAGTTGTCTTATTTTTTCCACTCGATATCGCACTGTTTACGTACGCATTTAAAACGTTTTGCAACCACCTCACACTGTTTTCTTGAACTGCTGAATGGTTGTTGGATCCTGCAATATTGCAGGCTCACGTTCTATTAGTATAAGTGATTTGATTTTAATCTATTTAAAATTTACATCAGTTTTACATACATAAAAACAAAATTTACATCGATTGGAGCTTGTACCTCGATGCGTTGGTTAATGTGGTACTCTAGCAAAGTATAGGTCGTAGGTTCAAATCCTACTCGAGGTACATTTTCTATTTATGTGTTTAATAAAATTAATAATAATTTTTAATTACATATTTACTTTTGAACTTATTAGTTCATAACAAAACATAATAATAATAATGTTTGTTTTAATTTTTCGAGTTTAACAAATTTGTTTCAACATCTTTAACAATTTTAATAGATAATACTACTACTGACGACGATAACTGTAAGCGTTTAGATTGTATTACATTAATATACCAGTCCATTATTAAAAAACTCAAAAAAGATAAGTATACTAATTAACGAAATAAGATTTAAGAGGCTTGAACTGTGTTATCGATATTTTTTTATACAAACAGGCGACTTCAGATGTTTTTAAGTTAGTATCTATACGTCAATTAACCTGTAACTGACATGAAATTTTAAATGTCCTTCAGACGTAGATGATTGTTTTTGCTTTTACAACGCCGCATATTTCCCCTATGAACGTATTTATTTTCCTTAAAAAAATGTTATTAGAGTTTTCTCATTTCTTTTAATTTGTGATTCGAAGGTCGTGTCTTTTCCACACCAGATATTTTAATTTATCTTTTATATAAATCTAAGCGTCTCGACAACAATTACGTTATCGTCCTCAGTAAATGGTGGTAGATTTAAAAATTAGTTGATATGTCAAACTAAATTTATGAAATATGAAACCGCAAATGTAAGCCTGCTATTAGTATAACAGTGTTATAAACAAACAAAGTCAACTGCGGAATCTAATTTAATTCTTATTCTTGTAAGGGATAGCTAGATGTTTAATAAATTACTTAATATTAAACTGCTTTGAAGATGACAATTCAAAACACTCTCTACGGGCGAAGGCTCAACAATGAAAAACGTCAAAATCAAACAACAATTTAAAAAAAAATGGAATTAACGTATAATGGAATTATAAAGCAGCGAGAAAAACTAATTTTAAATTGATGTAATTATTCGCAATAGACATACCAACTAAAGATCTAGTCTGATCTAACAATAAAATGGTTTTTGGTTAGTAATTATAATTATTATTGTACATGGAAAACACAAAGTTTACATTTAATATGGTTTTTAGTTTTAACTATCTCAATTATGTGTGGTAATCGTTAGTTTACATTTTTATAGAGCTTGATATATATTTCTATAGTTAATCAGGACTACCACAATTTCAAGGTTAAGAAGTTTTCAAAGCACAGATTAATTAAGAAAGTGGAACGTAATTTGAGAAGTTAAGAACATGTACAGTGCATGATTAAATTGTACCCTCACAGTTTAGCTTTCTAATGAATTCAGGAAAGAATAAAGGAAAAGATCAAGGTCAAGTTTAACGACGTGATGTTTAGGCTACTCAGCACTCCTTAACCTTTGATAACTTTGACTTTCACTTTCACCAGATTAGCAACAAAGCGTTATTCGCTGATGGTGCATGACGTATATTTATCGTAGGACCATAGGTTTATTATATACGGGGTGATCAATGAAGTCATGCAAAAATCAAAAGTTTGTATGAGTGAAATTTTCGCAAAAATTTTTTGGTCGTTGCAATATGATTCGTTACTAAGGTAACGAACCTTGCACACTACTCAACATAAAATTTGGGTAGCAAAATTTTTAAAATGCTATAACTTGACATTGCATTAACGGTTCTTGATGATTTTTGCGGATTTGGAATCTTGTTTCACGTAAATTTTCATGGTCTAAGCATTTTATTTGAGGGTTCAAATTTAAACATTATACCGGGTCGATAATAAACAAAACGTAGGGTACGACGCCCTCTAAGGTTTGACATTATTTAAGTTTTTGTAAAAATAAATTCTGACCTCAAGTTGTTTTCACCGTTCTGTCCGAAATAAGGATTCCAAATCCGCAAAATCATCAAGAATCGTCGATGCAATGTCAAGTTATAGCTTTTTAAAAATTTTGCTACCAAAATTTTTGCAAACTTTTGATTTTATGTATGACTTCATTGATCACCCTGTATATAATAAACCTATGGTCCTACGATAAATATACGTCATGCAGCTTAATCCGAAAAAACTAGCTCTTAAAATTTGCAAGCCGCGTTCAAAAATATCTAACTTTAAATTTTGCCTAAAATCACTATGTATAAGTTCGAGTGACCAGCAGTTATATATATATATATATATATATATATATATATATATACATGCATTAGAAATTTTCTTTAATTCGCCCTAGTCGACCGCTGATGATGATAGGTAGCTATTGAAACGCATTCGGTGTTTTCAATTTTGTGTGGTACGTAGGAAGATATTGTTTGTTATATATGCTTTTAATATGTGATTAGTAATATAATTGTGAATATTTTGTCACTATACTTTTCCTGTAGAACAAACGGTTTACAAGATATTAGCAAAAAACCGTCACTTTAAAAACCGGTTTTTCCTAAACATCTCCGGAACTACTTAATATATTCAAAAAGTGAAAATACCATTAGACAGTAAATAACATTTCTGATAAAAACTGTTTTTGCAATTTTTTTCGAAGATTTTGTCATTTTCGAAATATCTCCAAAAAACTAGATTTTGGAACCCGTCCACACGATTTTTTTGAAATTTTGCTATTAGATAGAAAATCAAGTTTCTGATCTAAAAGCATTCTTATAATGTTTTTGTAAAGTTAATCGCTTTCGAGTTATTTGCAAAAAAAAAATCCGATTTTTTGATACAGTTTGCAGCGGTTTTCTTTATATTGTATGTAATCATCTTAAAATTTGAAAAGGTGTAACATGATATTTTAATAACAAAACACGTTCAACCAATTAAAACGTCTAACACAAATATAAATGACAATTAAATACTAATTGAGACGTGCAGCAAGATAACACTAACGTAAACAATGGACAAAGGGACCATAAAAGAGCCAGATAATTTATTATTATGATTTACAGTGAGGGCTAAGGCAAGAGGCTTTCTTAATGTCTGTACCTGTCGGTACCTGTTTAGTAGTAAAGTCACTTCGTCTAAGCTGAGATGTGCGGTCCTGAATTGTCAAGCAACAACCTGATTCCTTTTGTTAACCTTCCTCTTCGTTTCTCTCGAATGCCTTGGTGTAGTTTTTCGAGAGTTTGACAATAAATATCCTTGTTGATTGTCGTTTTCGGTGGTAAAAACTTTATGAGCAAAATGCTTTGGATGTCCCAGAACACAGTTGCCATTGTCTTTTTTGCAGACAGCTGAACATTTTTTCGATGTTGGTGAACTCACATGCTTTCACGTCATAGAGCTTTTTTTTATTAGGGATTATGGTGGTGTACTCAGGCTTCGTCTCCTGTAACCACAAACTCTAGAAATCTGTTTTCCTGACGATAACGCGCTAAAAGTTCCATTGCTGCCGCCATTCGTAGCATTTTGTGTTGTTCGGTCAACAGTTTTGGTACCCATCTCGCGGCAACTTTTCGATAGTCTAATTGAGAAACGATTTCTTGAACAGAGCTTTTGGGAATGCTGGTCAGTAGAGAAATTTCACGTATTTTCAGTGTATAGTACTTTATTTGATTCTCATCCGTTTTTTTTTTGTTGATGGTTTTCGTCGCAAACCTTCGAGATCATCGTTTAGATTTGTGCGTCTACTTTTGAACTTCTGACACCAAACGCAAACTTGTTTTCGACTCATAATGCCTTCTTCGTATGTGCTCAGTATTTTTTATGAATTTCTGTAGGTGATTCATTATTTGCAAGTAAAAAACGAATGACCGCTCGTAATTAAGATTTGGAATAAGTTTCGATTGGAACTGTCACGTTGTACATATCCTAAAACAATGACAATAACCACCTACGCAGTACATGTGCACATCTAAAATGCTTGCAAGTTTTAACATGATGTGAGCAACATAGGCCGTGTGCCGCGAAAATGAACCTTAGTAACCGGACATTTCTCGTAGATCAGCCTCAGCTGTACCGCTCTTATGTTAAAAATGAAGCCTCCTTTGCTTTCTGTAGCGACGCCTTTAATAAATATTTTGGTCCGTCGCTGTCCAAATTACTCAATGTAGTGGGAGACATCTTATCTCTAACCAGTGGTTTACTGCCTATTTTATGTGGTCCTTTCGTAATCCACAGTGGGGTTCGGTCTCTGTTGGAATCAGTCTGGTACCTTGTTTAGCCAGTACGTCTGCCTATACATTGCCTGCTTCAATGATATGGTACCCAATATAATGTTATATAGTTCTTAACCGACAGTTGTTTCAAATTGCAGGTGCAGTACTAAACCGGTTTAGAATTGCATGTTTGCGCTTCTAGATCCTTCAGCGAGATTTTACTCTCTGTCGTAACATCGATCGTTGCCTCTTTTAACAATTTATAGGCTTTTGAACAAGCAAAAATTTATGGCATAAAATTAGACGAAAATGATGGTAACTTACTGCGAGTGGAAGGTAACAATTATGATTTTGTTATCTATATTTTGAGATTATTTCAGAACGTCGCGTAAAAATATTACATTAGTCTGCTTTATAAGTTTACATTCAAAAAGTTCGATAAGCTCAAATTTAGAGTTACAGCTGTTTTATTTTTAAAAAAATAAAGAAATAGAAAAAATGTAATTATGCCATTGGTGTGAGTAAAAATAAGAATTATAGCTTAAGTATAAAATATTAGGTCCATTTGAAAATAAAAATTCGTTAGACAAGTTCTTCTGAAAATTAAGAATTCCTTAATCCGTGCATTAGTGTTAAATTAGAATTTAAATCTATAATTTTAATGAAAGCTACACGTTAGTGCAAGATCATAAATTCAGGCATATAGTTTACCGTCTTCTCTGTTTTAATATGCGGATTCAAATCACACTGAGTATATTTACCTACATTTGTACTTATAATTTTGTTTGAAATGCTTGCAATGCACTGTAAAGTAGCTATAAAAAGGTGTAAATTTCTCTTACCATTTCGAACGCGCCTATGAAAAGGCTTCCTAAATTATTCAGAAGAAAGAGTAGAACTTCAAAGTCTACAAGCATTCTTGATATCGATAGCACTCTACCGCAAATTGCGTTTTGAAAAAGAACCTAGCAAGGATAAGGATAAGAAATGTCAATAAATTTAAATCAAGATGTTGTTAACGTCAATGAAACAAAAGGAAATAGAAATTCCTGTTTGTAAATTGTAGATTTGCGTTAATATGTTAGAAAACTTATTGATTGTATTTTTAGTTTAGTCTTCATCCAATCAATCAAATTAAGTTAATAGTTTATTCTAATTTATCACATCTAGCTCCAAAATAAGAATCCAGGCGAGTTTGCTAACAATAATGGAGATAGTACCTTTGATGAAATCTAATCAACCCTACAGCTTATTCCGTATCTATCAACTACATTGAACGTTACGCTACGTCTTTTAAACATTTACGTACGTTTAAAAATTTAATCACAGTTTCCTTTACCTTCTTTCAAAAGTGCATTTAAAGTTTGCTAAGAATGAAAATACTTTCAATTTTCTTTTTCTTGTTGTATAACCTACTTTCTAATACATTTTTTATTAATTACACGTATTCCTCCTATATCGTGCAAGGTTTCTACTCTTGAAGTGCAATCTATTTAGCTGACAGTTATTACGACGTATTCTATTTTTCTGAAAAAGTATCATCTCTTAGAAATAAAAATCTGAAATATTTATTCTCCTTTATTAGTACTGTAAAGAGTACCAAATGGATATAAACTAGGTTAATATTCGATACGGTTTATACCCACTTCAGCAACAAAGAAAACCTTATTTTCTACTAGCTT
>JARFJB010001084.1:2915000-3075000 GCA_036346205.1 Vesta saturnalis | reverse complement strand
CCCGAACACGCCACACCATAACCAAACAAACACCACACACCCCACCGCACACACCAAACACACGCACACCCCAACACGAACACGCACACACCAATGCACACACACGCACAGACCACACACCCACACACAAAACCACACACCACACCCACACCCACACCCACACCCACACACGCACGCACACCCACGCACACACGCACAAGCACACACCACACAAACCACACCACACCCGCCCAACACCACCAACCCACACCACACACACACACACACACACACACACACACACACACACAAACACCACACACACACACACACAAACACACACACACCAAAGCACACCGCACACCCGCACACACCCAAACCTTAAACCCCACAACCACACACACCAACACGCACACCCAAGCAACACGCCAACACCACAACCACACAACACACACCAACACCACACCCCACACCAACACACCACAACACCACACCACCAACACAAACACACAAACACAAACACACCACACCACACCACACACACACACCACACACACACGCAACAACACAAACCACACCACAAACACACAACACACCCGCAACCACCCCACACACGCACACCAAACACGCACACACAACGCACACCACACAACACACCCCGCACACGCACAAAACACCACAACACCACACAAACACAAACACACACAAACACACGCAACCCAAACCACGCACACCCACACACAGCACACAAGCAACACCGCACAACCACAACACAACCACACCAACCGCACACGCGCACACGCCAACAGCACGCACGAACCCACGCACACACCACAAACCAAACCCACCACACGCACACCAACACGCACCACACCCACACCACCACACACCACACACACACACACACCACAAAACCACACACCCAACACACCAACAACCGCCCGCACACCCCCACACGCCACACCCGCACACGCACACCCACGCAACACGCACAACCACACAACCACCCAGACACACGCCACACGCAACAGCACCACGAACCGCACACCACCACACACACACACACACACACACACACACACACACACACACACACACACACACACCACACACAAAACACACAAACACACACCAAGCACACAGCACCACGCACACACGCACTTACACACGCACACACACGCACACCCACACACCCGCACACGCACACACACCACACCACACCACACACACACACACACACGCACACACCACACACCACACACACACCACACCAACACGCAACCACCACCACACACGACACCAACGCCACAGCACAGCACCACAACAACACACAACACACACCAAACACCACACGCACACCGCAAACACACCACACCCACACACGCACACCACACACACACACACCACAACCACACACCCACACACAACACACACACCCACACCCACACCCACACCACACACCACCACACCCACCACACCACAAACCACACACGCACCCACCAACACCACAAAACACGCAGCACACGCCACACCACCACACCACACACACCACACACACACCACACCACACACACACCACACCACACACACAACACACACCACACACGCAACCACACGCACACCCGCACACACCACACACACAACCCACACCGCACACCAACCAACACCAACACGCACACGCCCGCACACGCAAAACACCACAACACCACACACAAACACAACACACACACACACACCACACACGCAAACCACGCACACCCCACACACACACGCACACACAAAGCACACACAACCACAACCACACAACCCACACCCACACGCAACACACCACAACACGCCACCACCACACCCACACCACACCACCACACCCACCACACACCACAAACCACACACCACCCACCACACACCACACACACCACCACACCCACACCACACACACACACACACACACACACAAACACACACCACACGCACCCACACCAAACACACACCACACACACAAGCAAGCACACCACACGCACACACCACAACCACACACCACACACCAACCACCACGCACACACGCAAAACACGCACACAAAACACCACAAATACAACTCAGACCGCACACGCCACACGCAAAATGCACCACGAACACCACAAACCAAACCCACAAACACACCACACCCAAACACACCACACACCCACACACACACCACACAAACACACACACCACAACCACACACCCACACAACACCACACCCCAACACCCACACCCACAAACCACACACCAAACCCACCACACACGCAAAAGCACAACCGCACCCACGCACACACGCACAAAGGCACCACACGCCACACCACACACCACACCACACACACACCACACCACACAACACACACAAACACACAAACACACACGCAACCACCACCGCACACACGCACCAAACCCACACCAACCACAGCACACCAAAGCATACACGCACACACATACACAACACACTCAGACACGCACACGCGCACACGCATACAGCACGCACAACACGCACACCACAAACACAACACACAACACACACCACACCAACACACCACACACCCACACACACACCACACACACACACACACCACAAACCACACACCCCAACACAACACGCACACACCACACACCGCACACCACACGCACACCACACCCACGCACACCACCACACCACAACCACACACGCCCCCACGCACACACGCACACCATACACCACCAAAGATCCCACCACACCCAAACACACCCAAACACCACACCCACACCAACACACCAAACACCACACACAAACACACACACAAACACACACCACACACGCAAACACACCACACACCCAAGCACACGCACACACCACACACGCACACCCACCACACCCACACCCACACACGCACACGCCACACGCCACACCACACCACGCACACCCACGCACACGCACAAACGCACACACCCCCACCACACCACAACACCACCACACCCACCACCACACACACACACACACACACACACACACACACACACACACACACACACACACACACACACACACACACACACAAACACACACAACACACACACCACACACACACACACACACACACACCACACACCACACCACACCACACACACACACACCACACCACACCACCACACCACACCACACACACACACACACACACACACACACACACACACCACCACCACCACCACACCACCACCACCACCACCACCACCACCACCACCACCACCACCACCACCACCACCACACCACCACCACCACCACCACACCACCACCACCACCACCACCACCACCCCACCACCACCACACCACCACCACGCACGACGCACGCACGCACGCACGCACGCACGCACGCACGCACGCACGACGCACGCACCACGCACGCACGCACGCACGCACGACGCACGCACGCACCCGCACGCACCACGCAGCACGCCGCACGCACGCACGCACGCACGCACGCACGCACGCACGCACGCACGCACGCACGCACGCACGCACGCACGCACGCCCACGCACGCACGCACGCACGCACGCACGCACGCACCACGCACGCACGCACGCACGCACGCACGACGCACGCACGCCGACGCACGCACGCACGCACGCACGCACGCACGCACGCACGCACGACGCACGCACGCACGCACGCACGCACGCACGCACGCACGCACGACGCACGACGCACGCACGCACGACGCACGCACGCACGCACGCACGCACGCACGCACGAGCACGCACGCACGCACGCACGCCCACGCACGCACGCACGCACGCACGCACGTACCACGCACGCACGCACGCACGCACGCACGCACGGACCACGCACGCACGCACGACGACGCACGCACGCACCACGCACGCACGCACGCACGACGCACGCACCACGACCACGACACCACGCACGCACCACGCACCACGCACGCACGCACGCACGACGCACGCACGCACCACGCACGCACCGCACGCACGCACGACGCACGCACGCACGCACGCAGCACGCACGCACGCCACGACGCACGCAGCACGCACGCACGCACGCACGCACCACGACGCCGCACGCACCACGCACGCACGACGCACGCACGACGCACGCCAGCACGACGCAGCACGCACGACGCACGCAGCACGCACGCACGCACGCACGCACGCACGCACGACGCAGCACGCACGCACGCACGCACGCACGCACGCAGCACGCACGCACGCACGCACGCACGCACGCACGACGCACGCACCGCACGCACGCACGCACGACGCACGCACGCACGCCGCCGCACGCACGCACGACGCACGCACGCACGCACGCCACGCACCACGCACGCACGCACGCACGCACGTACGCACGCACGCACGCACGCACGCACGCACGCACGCACGCACGCACGCACGCACGCACGCACGCACGCACGCACGCACGCACCCGCACACGCACGCACGCACGCACGCACGCACGCACGCACGCACGACGCACGCACGCACGACGCACGCACGCACGCACGCACGACCGCACGCACGCACGCACGCACGCACGCACGCACGACGCACGCACGACGCACGCACGCACGCCACGCACGCACGCACGCACGCACGCACGCACGCCGCACGACGCACGCACGCACGCACGCACGCACGCACGCACGCACGACGCACGCACGCACGCACGCACGCACGACGCACGCACGCACGCACGCACCACGCACGCACGCACGACGCACGCACGCACGCACGCACGCACGCACGCCGCACGCACGCACGCACGCACGCACGCACGCACGCACGCACGACGCACGCACGCACGCACGCACGCACGCACCACGCACGCACGCACGCACGCACGCACGCACGACGCACGCACGCACGCACGCACGCACGCACGCACGCACGCACCGCACGCACGCCGCACGCACGCACGCACGCACGCACGCACGCACGCACGCACGCACGCACGCACGCACGCACGCACGCACGCACGCACGCACGACGCACGCACGCACGCACGCACGCACCACGCACGCACGCACGCACCACGCACGCACGCACGCACGCACGCACGCACGCCCCCACCACCACCACCACCACCACCACCACCACCACCACCACCACACACACCACACACACACACACACACACACACACACACACACACACACAACACACACACAAACACACACACCAACACACCACACCACACCCACCACCACACCACACACACACACCAAACACACAACACAAACACACCAAACACCAAACACACGCCCACACGCACCAACGCACCACGCACCCAACACCACACACCCACACACGCAACACCAACACACAACACACCACACCGACACACGCACACCACACACCACCACACGAACACACCACCAACCCCGCACACGCCACGCACAAACGCACACACTACACACGCACACACGCACACCACACACACACGCACCCACGCACCCACGCACCCACCACACACACACCACACACGCACCCACCACCCACGCACACACAACACGAACACGCACCAACAAAGAAGACTTATAATCTTCTAATACACTGATGAAGATGATTTATAAAACATTGTACTTGGTTTATAAACACGTATGTATCTGGCCAATAATTAGGAATTAAAAGTTTTTGGACGGATGAAACACGATCTACAGACTGTGCCATGTTTAATAGACATGATGAATATTGATCTCCATAATGTAGCGTCCTTGGTTGAACAATTCTTGGTTCGCACATTTTTTTCTTGGACATAACCGGTGATTGATTCCTTCTTTTTCTGCAGAACATTTTTGAATATAAATGTTACATAATTTGCCCTACGTCATACGCTCGAAAGGATTCAACTCGATGGGACACTACGACAACCAGCTAACGGTACAACACAATTTAAATGAAACATTACATAACTCAAGAATAGGACGAAATACACCGTTTGCATTATACATTGTTTTTATATGCGGCGTGTTACCGTTTGCCATTCTAGTTTTGTTAGTATTCCATGAATTCCTATTTAAATTAATGCTGCGCCATTATTCTAACGTTCCACAGTAAATTAGTTCTGTTTCTGAATTCTAAATTAAAGAAAAAAAATTTAAGGTTTAACTTGAAAGTAAAAGAAACGCAAAACGCAATTGTTAATTACATCCACAGCACACTAAGTAAACATATGAAAAGCAAGGAAAGATGATGCGAAAAAATGCAATAACATAGTCAGTCTCCACCTGTCTCTGTCTGTCTCTGTCTCTGTCTCTGTCTCTGTCTCTGTCTCTCGTCTCTGTCTCTGTCTCTGTTCTGTCTCTGTCTCTGTCTCTGTCTCTGTCTCTGTCTCTGTCTCTGTCTCTGTTCTGTCTCTGTCTCTGTCTCTGTCTCTGTCTCTGTCTCTGTCTCTGTCTCTGTCTCTGTCTCTGTCTCTGTCTCTGTCTCTGTCTCTGTCTCTGTCTCTGTCTCTGTCTCTGTCTCTGTCTCTGTCTCTGTCTCTGTCTCTGTCTCTGTCTCTGTCTCTGTCTCTGTCTCTGTCTCTGTCTCTGTCTCTGTCTCTGTCTCTGTCTCTGTCTCTGTCTCTGTCTCTGTCTCTGTCTCTGTCTCTGTCTCTGTCTCTGTCTCTGTCTCTGTCTCTGTCTCTGTCTCTGTCTCTGTCTCTGTCTCTGTCTCTGTCTCTCTGTCTCTGTCTCTGTCTCTGTCTCTGTCTCTGTCTCTGTCTCTGTCTCTGTCTCTGTCTCTGTCTCTGTCTCTGTCTCTGTCTCTGTCTCTGTCTCTGTCTCTGTCTCTGTCTCTGTCTCTGTCTCTGTCTCGTTCTGTCTCTGTCTCTGTTCTGTCTCTGTCTCTGTCTCTGTCTCTGTCTCTGTCTCTGTCTCTGTCTCTGTCTCCTGTCTCTGTCTCTGTCTGTCTCTCTGTCTCTGTCTCTGTCTCTGACTCTGTCTCCGTCTCAGTCTCAGTCTCCGTCTCGTTTCTGTCTCCGTCTCCGTCTCCGTCTCCGCCTCCGTTTCCGTCCCCGTTCCTGTCTTTTTGCAAGATATCTAGTTATCTACGGATTTTTTTGCAAAAATCACAGAACTCACTTGATCAGTTGATAAAATTGCAATTCTTTCCATATTTAGCCGTCTGTGTATCTCCGCTAGAATCTGAGATCCCTATGCTAAACATTGAAAAAACTCTGTCTACATCTAAAATTTTATTAAAACTTGTTGAATTGAATTGAACTGTATAGAACGATGTTTGAGAAAAACTCTATCGTCTTTGAGGCAAATACTCGATTTATTCATTGCAGGAAACTTACTGCGTATTTATTCATTTGATTATAGTTTTCTTTTTAGTAAAATATTTACTCGTTAGGCTTATTAAATATGTTATATTTTTTAGATCTTTGAGGAAACGGTTATAGATGCAAATTTATATCGAGAGGAACTTTTTTTCTCAAAGTTGTATGCTCTGGTTAACCATGATCTTAAACCTTTTTCCGCGTGGTCTACTACTTTCCTTATCAAATCACTAGTATTGATTAACCGTACCTCTTCAACTGACTAATGTAGAAACTTGCATTATCTTCTCTAATGAACATTCCCCCTAGTATCTTACATAACGATTTTGTTCCAACATCCTTGACAGTCTCGGAATAAAAAATAACACCCTTTGTAAACTTTAATGTTCTGATTCTCAAAAAATTAATTTATTTTTGGTATTATTATCTCTACCAATGAAGTGCTTTGTTAATGTAAACAATGAATGTACGTTATCTATCAGAAATGAGTATAATTAAAAGCGATTATTATTGTTACATGATTTAAAATGTGAATGCTTAACAAAATCAGAGAAATAAAGCTTTATCATTGTGTCAAGTGGATAAAAATATCTTTTGAAGAAATTTGTTATAACCGGTGATGAATTCGTAGCATTTATTTTTAGTTTGGGTAATCTTCAGTTAACTGGATTAAGTTTACACGTTATGTTTATCATGTTTTACAGTTACAGTAACCATCTGAATTTCTATCAACTGCTTATGAATGGAAACAGCAGAAGAAATTTTTTTTATAGACGAACCTTACGTTACACAAATTAAAACTTCCTTGAGAACTGTTTACATCTTTAGAATTTTGGAATGCAACAATAACTCCATTATTTAAACATATACGGAACAACTATAAGCTATCTTTGTATTGAATTATGCATGTTCCCTGCTTCCTGTTGTTTTTTAATATGCACTACTTTGCGCTATCGAAATTTAGTAAATTGAAATCTTAAAAGCAATATGCAACATAAGACTGGTGCATTAGGTGTTTTAAAAGTATATCGTTGTGTTTTAATTGTAATTTAATATTTTCACAAAGTTAATTTTAATATTTTAAAACAGCTCCACTTGCAAGTTACAATTGTTTTAAAAATTCATACCCAACTTGCTCCTACATTTAATGCCAAAATCTGCATGCCTAATATACAAATATTATACACCATTAAAACTTTAATTCCGCGTAAATGAAATTTAATGATGTCAGGTTTAGTTTGTTTTAAACTCAAATAAGCACTTAAAGAACTACTAAATTGTTTCTGTTACTCAGACCTTTGTACCTGTACTTTATTTTTATACAGCGGTATTACATCTTTATTGATTTAGCTTTTATAAAAGTTTATGTATACTAGAGAGAAAAATTTAGTGACTAGTTAAGCAGAATATTTCAGTAAATATTATATTCTCTTTAACAAATAAGTAGTATAAATTAAGACTTTAAAAGGACAAATCGTTACTCAGCTAAGAATTTTGAGAGAAAATGGTCAGAAAAACAGGAATCGACGGTCTTTTTCGCTAAAGTGAAACATTAGTTATTTACTGAGTTGCCTTATTGGAAGAAATCCGTCATATAGTCACGTTATGTCAGTCTTTTTTCTTGGTAACTGGTAACTAAATCAATATTGGTTTTTTATCATAAATAATATATTGTGAAGTACATTATAAGATTATGTATAGTAAACTTTAATATACTAACATGCTTTATTTGCTTAATTTACAGAAATTTTGCAACTTTTACTATTTACATTTGCCTTCTCTATTTACACTCATTACAGTCTCTCCTTTCTTTACTTCACTTACACTAACTTCTTCTCTCTTTTCTCTTCTCCCATTAACTGTCTTCTTCTGTTCCATGTTTCTTGCATCCACTCCGCTCCCCTTCCTCCTTCTTCTAGTGTCTCTTCCACCGTCCTCTCCACCTCCTTTAATTCCCTGCATTCATGTACTTAATCAACTGTATCTCTTCTCCCCACAGCCTACATTTTCTCTCTTCGTCCCTTCTCCAGTACCTGTTTCCCCTCTCTTCGTTTCCACATCTAAATCTCGCTATCATTTTCTTTCTATCCCTCCTCCCTTCCCCAATCAAATTTCTCGGTATCCATTCTCCCTTAATGTTCCTATAGTTTACATTGTATTTTCCTTCTTTTACCATCGACCATGTTTCCAGCGTTTGCACATCTCTATCCCTTCTAATTATGTCCTCTCTCACGTTCACTCCTTCCCTTCTTAGTCTTTCTACTTCTTCTTTTACATATCCGTTTCTTTCGTAATATTCTTTCCTAGCTTCTTGTTCATATTCAATTCTTCCTTCTCTTATTTCTTTCCAGCATTCCTGTAAAATTTTACACTCCGTTCTTCTACTCATTTCCTCCTCGTACTTTACTGCTCTATTTCCCGACTCCACCCTTATTTTCTCTACTTGCACCTCCTCTCTAATGATGTATTCTGGTGTTTTTATTTCTCCTCGCAAAATCCACCTCCAGTATTTTTCTTGCAGCCCCTGTATCTCTTTGTATTCTTTCCACCCCCACACTTCCGTCCTGTATAGTACCACACTTTTTATCAATTTTTCAAAGAATAGTTTTCTTTTCCTTATGTCCATTCCAAACAGTTTTTCACCTACACTCCGTACTTGTCTTATTAGCTTATTCACTTTTCTCAGTCGCTCTTTTATATGTTCTCTATCTTTAGTGTCTTGTTTTATTGTGTATCCCAGGTAAGTGAATGCCTTTACTTGCTGTATTTCTTCATCCTTCCATTTCCATTCCCCCTTTTTCCTTTTTCCGCCCCCTTTTCTCTATACCATTACCTCAGTTTTACTCCATTGACTTCCAGATCTTTCCTTTTCAAATATCTGTCCAACGTTTTTAACATTCCATTCATTTATTTTTCCTCCTTGGCTAATAACACTATATCATCCGTGTATGCCAGCGTCCACATTTCATGTTCCCCGCCACCAGGCCTCCCTCTTGTTGTCCCCTTAACGTCTCCTGCAGGTCTACAGTATATACCGCGAACAGGCTTGGGATCAGTGGGAATCCTTGTCTCAATCCGTTCCTCGTTACAAATCTTTTACTCAGTTCTCCATTTACTCTCACCCTGTTCCTCGTTTCTTCGTATATTTCTTCTATCCTTTCTATTATCTTTTCTCTTAACTTTTTTTTCTTATTAGTGGAGTTGATCGGCCTATTTCCATAGTTTTTACTTTTGGAGCGCGACGTTTCGGAAGCGGACTCTGCTTTTGTTGTCATGTTGAGTCGTAACTCCTTACGCAGGTGTATTGCGCTTAAGATCTTCCCGCATTATTGGAATCCATACGGGTTGAGCCCGGTGGGTATTACGTTGTTATCAAGGGCTTTGCAGAGGAAGGTTAGGTGGTTCTCCTCTAGTGCTAGCTTGTTCATTGCGTTTCAAGCTCTCTGAAAAGTTGTTTGACTTCGGGGCCGTACCGAGTTACCAATTCTGTATTATAAGTGTTTTGTAACTGTGGTTTCCTATTAGTGGAGTTAATCTTATGAACTCCCACAACTTTTGCCTGTTCACCCGAATGCCGCTGTTATGTCTACGAATACCGCTACCAGTTTACCTAGTTTCTTTCCTAATTCCTTGTTTTCCATGTGCTTCAATATGTATACGTTAGCCGTCGTTCTTCTTTCTTTCATGAATCCTACCTGTCCATTTGGTAACAGCTCCTTTTCCTCCATCTCCTTCTTTAACCTTTCTTCCAGAGCGTTCGCGTATATTTTGTAGGCATTATTTAGCAATGTAATTCCCCTGTAATTTGTCATCCGATTCTTGTCTCCTTTTTTGTACAGTAGGCAAATATGTGCTTCCCTCCACCTCTCCGGGAATCCTTCTCTCCATATTTTGTTTATTATTTCCGTCATCCTTTTTGTCACCATTTCTCCTCCGTATATCCACTCCTCACCTTGTATCTCATCTTCTCCTGCCGCTTTCCCTTTTTTTGCCTTCTTTATTGCCTCTCTTACTTCCTCTTCTTTTATTCCTTTTTCTTTTTCCCCTATTTCGTGTCTTTTGTTACTTTGTTTTCCTTCTCCGTCCTGTATTTGCTCTCCCTCCAGCGCGTCTCTGAAATACCTCTCCCATTCTTTTATTTGTATTCCCGCTTTTCTTTCTTCAAAAATTTCTATACGCGTTCTTCTGTTTTTATCTCCTTAATCTACTCTTCCTGTTTCTTTTTGCTTTCTTCGTTTTTACTTTCGCATGTTTTCCTGTATAGCTTTAGTGTTTCTTTATATTTTTCTTTTCCTGCTTTCCCCGTTCTCCACCGTCTTAGTGTTCCTCTTGCCTTCCTCTTTGCCTCCTTACATTCTCTGTCCGACCATCTTTTCCACCATATTTTCTCCCCTTTCCATTTTCTAAACTTGAATTTTTCCGTTGCTTCCTCCATTCTCTCTCTCATTTCTTCCACACTTTCTTGCACTCCATTACCCTTCCATCTTATTTTTCCCATATTTTCTTTGTACCTCTTTATATTCTCTTCTGTCCAGATTTTCTTAATTATATATTCCTCTTCTTCTCTGCGCTCTTCTCTTTCTCCCCTTTCCATTATCATTTCCAGGGATTGGTGTTCCGATTCAACCCTCCCCGTACCCTAAATATCTTCATCTTTCCTCAGCCTCAGCATTAGTAATTACATAATCTATTATTGATTCTACCCTTGCTCCTATATACGTGTACTCCCCTCTCTCTTTCTTCTCTATTTCCATTCATTATTTCCCACCCTCTCTCGTTGCACGTTTCTAACAGTTCTTTTCCTTCCGTATTCAACACTTTATCCTTTGTCTGTCTTTTCCCCTCCCTCTCTTTTCTTGTAATCCCCTTCTGCCCCAATTCTCGCGTTAAAATCTCCTCCTATTATTGTCATAACTTCTCCCCTCTCTTCTATCGTCTCCTCTAAATTTTCCCTAGTCTCTTTCATCTTTCTGCTGTAGACCGTCACTATTTTTTTTTCTTTACGCCACTGCATGTTTTTTCTATGACACCTCTTCTTTATTGCACTTTTCCTTCTTCTTGCAACCATTTTCTTTTTATTCCCACTACTATCCCCCCCTTTGCTCTTCTTGTTGTACTGTTCCTTTTCGCGCACAGAACCACCCATAATAATTCACTTGGCATTTCCCTCGACCGTTATTTTTCTTCTAACCATGTCTCTTGTAATCCCACCACGTCCTGCTCCCTGACATACTCCCAAAACTCTTGATCTTTATTCTTTATACCCGCCACATTCCAGAACAGTAGCTTTAGTTCATCCATCCCTTCCTGTAGTTTTCCCTTACTTTCCCTTTGTTCCCTTTGCTGTTCTCTTCCCTTTCCTCTGCTCCTTTGTCCATTTCGCTGCCGCTTCGCCATCCTCCTTTCCCCTCTCCCTCCCGCTTCTTTTAGTTTTTTGGACTTTGTACATCCCTTCTATTTCCCCTTTCTCTACCCAGCTCCTTGGTTTCCTCATTCCATACGTATCTTTCCCCATCTATCTCTATTTTTCTATATCCTACCATTCTTTTCTTCCCTCCGCCATTCTTTCCGCCGTCCTGTTCCATATTTGTTTTTATACACTCCTTTCTTCCCTTGTTAGATCGTAGTCTATGTAAATTCCTGTAGCCCTCAGTTTTCTCGTCTCTGCCTTAATCTTCTGTTTCTCCTCCCATCTCTCCATTTCCACCACCACCGTCTCATTTTCTTTCTCATTGTTTATCACCAACACTTTTCTAACTTCTGCTCTTACATTTAGTTTCTCTTCCATTATTTATCACGATATTATTCTTCCTTTTATGTCTCTCCTCATCGTCTACTTTTCTTTCTAATTTTTCTGTTCTCTCTATCAATTCGTGTTTTTCCACCTTCCATTCCTTTTCCCTTTCTTCCATTTGTTCTTTCATTTCTTTGATGTCGTTCCTTAGTCCCTTCATATTTTCTTCCATCAGCTTCCTCATCTCACGGATTAACTCCTTTATTTCATCCATTTCTTTTTCTTCCTTCCTCTTTTCACTTTCCACTGTTGCGCTGTTGTCACTTTTTTCCTCTTCAACCTTTTTAACGTCCGGCGATCTTATTATTTTAGTCCCTTTTCCAAATACTCTTTGCCGTTCCGCTTCCTCTTCTTCCCTTTCTCTTTTATTCATTCACTTCTTCTGTTTACTTTATCTGCCTTATTTCCCGCTTTTTTACACGTCCTTAATTCAGTAATTAATATTTCTTCCAATTATAAGAATAAATTGACCTATTTCAATGGTAATTTTATATAAATGTAAATATAAATATACGGGTCAAAAGTCACCACGATATCTACGTATTGTATTATTGTATACAAATACAGGTAAATAGAAAATTATTGCATACAATTCCACTATTACAATTTTTTGACCTCCAAAATCGTCTTTTTTTGACTGTAATACCCGCCTTGTGCAGACTACCACTAATCACCACTTCCTTCAACTATAGACTTTTTTGTTGTCACTGTTCCCTGTTTATTACGCTATAAAAAACCTCGTATTTAACACTAAAAGCGAGAGCTTGTAAATTCACGTTGTTTAACCTTGCCAAGCAAAACACAAGTTTCATCCTAGTAAGCTTTAATAAATTTTTAAAATAAAATTTCTTCTTATTGTGTGACTAACGTTTCACATAATTTATCGATCAAACCTAATTGGTCGTCTGTTACCATCTGGCTTCCATGTAAATTTCTCTACAGTTACTTGATTAAAATGTATGTAGGTTTACATTTATACTGAACGTCCTTTCCTAATTCAATTTTGTTAAAGAAGTCCCTCATCTTTAAAGAGGCTATTTCCGTAATTCTATTTGTGTAATTTTGTTGTTTTATTTGTCACCTTAGAGTTTACTAATGTTTCATAAAATTATTCTGCTAAATAGCGCATACAGTGAACATGCCTGATTGAGTCACCTGCTTGTAGAACTCTATTTGTGAATAACGCCTTCAAGCTGGACCTGTGACACACGCATTTAATCTCTAAGAAACACTTTCAATATCTAGTATTTTGTAAATTATGATTGACAGTAGACAGATCTTATGTATAATGCGCAAAACATATTTTTGTGCAAAATTCGAAATAAAGGAGGCGAAAAGGCAATAAATAATATATTCCAAAGCATAGTTAACGTATCGATTATTTTAATACCCGATCTATTAATTAAAATTGAGCCATAATCGTGACACAAATGAATACTTAATAATTATAGTACTATAAGATCCTTAAAATTTGTATTGTATGTGTAAATCAGGAGTAACATTTTTTCGAATATTTGTTTCATTTCTGGAATGTTACTTTAATTTGGTACAAGCGTAAGTTGGGTTAAGATTTGTGCAAACATTCCTTTATCGGAAACGAATTTTTTTGTGAAACCTTCTGCACACGGGGTGAGTCTTTATTTGATGCGCTTCTCTCTCATCATAAATTTAACTTCTCTAGTGCTTTTCTGGATCGACTACAATATCAATAATACAACTTTCTCTACTAATAGTTATACGATCCCCCACAAAAAACGTCTACAATTTTCACTAAAATCGCATGGTTATGTTCTAAGTGTACTTACTACCACTTCTACTACTCTCACTCACGCTCATATAAATCTAGCTTTGTCTATCTTCCCAAGGTATACGTAAATTGTAACAGCTTAGTCGGAAGTTTGCGATTATTTCTCCAGACGTTCACCCAGTCAATTGAGTTTTGTTAGTTAACGCACACACGTACGTACGCGCGCGCACACACACACACACACACACACACACACACACACGCACACGTACACGGACGCGAACATGCACACTGGGTGTTCCACCTTAACTTGATCAACTGAATATTCTTAAAATTAAGAAATGAACGAAAAGCTGTATGGCTTTAAGGCGGATATCTAACAGCAATTTTTAAATGGGCTTGAACTTGTTCTTTGAAGATAAAACTATTGTCATGTAAAGAGTGGAAATCTGTGTAGATCGCATAATAAGTGTGAGTGTTTTCCTAATAAGTTGGTATGGGTGTGGGTGTGTGTTTTCATGTACGTGTTCGTGTTCGTGTACGTGTTCGTGTGCGTGTTCGTGTTCGTGTTCGTGTGCGTGTTCGTGTGCGTGTTCGTGTGCGTGTTCGTGTGCGTGTTCGTGTGCGTGTTTGTGTACCTGTTCGTGTGCGTGTTCGTGTGCGTGTTCGTGCACGTGTTCGTGAGCGTATTTGTGTGTGTGTGTTCGTGTGCGTGTTTGTGCGCGTGTGCGTGTTCGTGCGCGTGTTCGTTTGCGTGTTCGTGTTCGTGTTCGTGTGCTTGTTCGTTGTGCGTGTTCGTGTTCGTGTGCTTGTTCGTTGTGCGTGTTCGTGTGCACGTGCGCGTGCGTGTGCGTGTGTGTGCGCGTGCATGTGCGTGTGCGTGAGTGTCGTGCGTGCGCTATCACGTGCCCGTGCGCGTGCCTGTGCGCGTGCGTGTTTCTTAACACGGGGCCAAATAGGTCTAAAAATTAATTGAATAAGATAGAAAATACTTAAACTCTATTATGTATATTTGTTAAGGGGAGGGTTTGAAACTTTTTGTTCAGTTAGGATCTGTATGTCTATAAACCTCTATCTGACATGAAGCTTGAAACGTTCATCAGAGATAGGTTATTGCTTTCTTTTTATAATATTGCCTATTTTCATTATAAACGTATTACAAGGAGGTTGCGGTCCATCCGTTATATTAGATGGAAAGAAATTATTAAGGTTTAGGTCGGAACTATACGAATGATGATTTAATAATTCGATGGTTTTCGAAGATCATAAACTACTTTTGGCAACTTAACGGTGGTATACCACTTACCATTAACACTTCTTCGATCTTTTCACTATAAATAGGCATTTCATCCATCATTTTCTTCGACATAGTGCGAGAACGGACTATTTTACTGAATTGTGTTCTTTTCGAAGCACTCTGACATCGAATTTCCTTTTTTTTGTGGTTCATAATAATAAATCCAGAATTCGACATCACTTACGACACTGCATACCAGTCACGTGCAATATAAAGAATTTCACCTTCTTCATGAAAAAAAGAATAACTGCAAAACTGTTTAACCATAAAAATTATTCCATTTTTCAAGACACGGTTCAATAATGAATTTTTTCAACCTTCCAGGCATACAAGTACGAAAAGCACTATGTATTGGATAGCATAGCCCCTTCATACTTAGGTTACTGCCATATCACTGTCAATTCGATTCACTTGAAGTATTTGTGTTATCAACAAATCCTATTACGATCATCGAATAGGTAAATATAGCTATTCTGATTTTGCAGCATTCCAAAGCTGTGGAACTTGAAAAATGAGAATATTGCTTAGCGAAAAGTAATTTTCGAGTGCTCTGGAGAAAAAATGATAAATATAAGGATAGAACCAGCAATTCTTTTGAGGTACAATTAAAATCACATTGTAGCCTTTCTCTATTAATCACATATTCGTTCGTATAATTTATCGCTTTCATTTTACCGAATGCATGCAATGTGCAATTCTGTATGCACATAAAGATAAGTAAATAATACAGTGTTGATACGCTACACGTTTAAGTAAATGTCTTCCATGTCGCCCAGTACCAATAATTAAAAAGTACAATACTACGAGCTATAACAGTGAACAATAATAGCATGTATAATTTACAGAGATAATACTACAAATATCACTTGATGACTAGGCTTTAAAAACATACTAATTATTTATAAATGTTTATCCATTAATACTATACCAAGATTGATGCTTTGAAAATCGAGTGTACTGTGACAAATACATTTTTCACATTAATTTGTTTTTTCCTTTGTTTCAGATAAATCAAACTTATTTTGGATTCACTTCTAGCGGATGTTCACAAAACTAAGGACTCTAATACTCCACAAATATGTGAGTAATAATTTTAGAAATTTATCAATCTTGTCACTTACCGGGATTGCTTGATTTTTGAAAAACTAAGGATATGGTAACTAAATTTGTATTTTATAAATTTATGGTACGTTTATTTCAAGATGCACGTACCCACAAGCAGGTCAACCCACTTTGTATCTTGGTAAAGCTTTACCAAAATACAAATATATAGGGAAATGTATCGTTAGATGAGACAGGACCCTGAGCGCATGTGCCAACCCTAAGGCGTTACAGTGTAAAACCGATTCCGAATACGACCGAACGTCAAATTTACAAACCATATCCCGGTACAGTACTGGGCTCAGTTAGGATCAGGAAATTCGTCAGATACTTAAGCCACACGCTTCTTTAATTTAAATGATAGAATAAAAATGAAACGCACTATTTTACATTTTAAACATTAGTTAAACCAGCCCATTTTCTTCTGATCCCAAAATCTTGTCTTCGTTGGAACGCGTAGTTGTATCAACTAAATATGAAGCAAACTACGATGATGTTCATAGATTTCCTATTTAGAATTGTCTTTCTCAAAAGTGGTGAAATTATTCTTCTATCTTCATATGCTATTTCTATTAGCCTACCGATATTTGGCTTTCAATTTATAATATTACTCTAACAGTATCTTATTTTTAATACTAGTATCAGTGGTTTCTACTTGACATTACTATTATTATTTACAGAGCTAGTGTGTATTATTTCAAAAAAAAAACCTTTATCCTTTACTTGTAACATGCTCCTCGGTTGGTGCTATCTTTTTTTATTTGCCCTCTATTTTGTTTCTTAACAAATTTATTCTGTTACAATAATAAACATACTGTAAAAAGGAAATAATAAAATAAGTAAACTTAATTAAACACTGGATTAAATAAGTAAACTGGAAAATAAAATTATTCTGATGGCCCAGGTGTGGAAACACTATGGGACGCCGCTGGCTGGTAAATTAGGATCGCCTTCTATGGATACTACTGTAAAATATACAATTAAACAGCTGTTTTAGTAATACAGGAATTTTTCATTACTAAAAGGGTTATTATAATGAACAGGCCATGTCAGTGTAATTAAATATATGTAATGTGAAGTCAGGCTTACAAAGGAATTATTTATAGGTGAGTGTTGTATTTACATTCGTAATTACGTATGAAAGTTAGTGTGCTGATTATAATCAGCTGTCGGGTATTAATTGGTTATTTCAATTAAATGAATTGAACTCAGGTCAGTAATTATTAACAGGTAACAATTTTTATTATATTACTTATGAATACAATCATAACTGGAAACAGGGGTTTTATATACAGGTCAGGTCTTTAACAGGTTGGGGTTGTTCATGATTACATTCGGTAATTAGTGCGGTTTTCTGAATGCTGGTAATAGGGCAAATATATACCTATTAACATGATATTCCGATTGGTACTTGGGGAAATGCAAAGACGTCTTCGGAGTTTAAACGGTTAATATTGTCAAGGGAGCCTTCCAAATAGAAGTAGCTAGTTATTCAGCACATAACCTCCGCGTAATTAAGTACTTCTCTTGGCTAACCACCATTCAGTACCGATCTCTGGGCGTGGGCACCACCAAGAGCATTGTATGAGTGAATTTGTTTTTCTCTTTTGTTCACGAGACTTATAGCGGTAAGATGATACGTTGTTTCGAAGTGGCCAGTTTTTCTGGGGAATCACCTCTGGAAAACTAAGTACTTCTTACCCTTGTCACTTTTATGTACCTTTCTCGCGGCTTTTGACCACCAAGGATGTTGTACAGGTCAATAATACTGGATGAATTTATGGTATATGTATTGATATGTCTGGTTGGGATGCTGGTAATTCTGGCCTGGGAAAACTGGTCAGTATAATAATACAGGTGCAGGATTATATAAAATGATGGGAAGGATACGTTTGGCTGCGGGACAGGATAACCGTACAGGTACAGGGTAAAATATATTATTGGAACGGGGTAAAAGGAGAAGGTTAGGGAAGAAGTGTAAGAGCAGGGGGTGTAACAGTACTAAGGAACGAAAGTAAGTCTGTCCTAAGTAATGCGGGCGGTCTGGTATTTATAGGTAAATTCGATGGAGTGGGAAGGGAATTGTGTAACTGATATCATTCATTAACAACAATAAAACGTAACTCATAGCTGCTATGAAAAACTGCCAAACTTCAAATTGATTGTATTTACGGTTCTTTTAAACGTCTAAAACGTGTAACCTAGAACGCCCTGCATATTTAAGAAAATTTAGATTAGTAAATATTTTAACTTATATGTCTATGATGTCACATATGGATGAATTTGGCGTTTAATACTAGTATGCTTGGATATTGTATGTATAAATTTAATGTTAGATTACGGTGATTTTTATCTTAAAGTTTATCTCGTTAAAAGGTATTCAATTTTATTATGATTGAAGAGTTTTAAGAAAAATATGTCGCCTTAATTTATTTTTGTTATCGTATTTTACTGCGCGAAGGTTCGGTCACGGCAAGATAGTTCTGCGCACTTTCTAGCTTTCCACGTTGGTTTGTTGTGTTTTTTTAGTAAGGAGTGGTGCCTAAAATATGATGTGATGTTAGCGGGGTAAAAGGTTTTTGTTTTTAGACTTGTTAGTGACGGTTAGGCTGTGAAAAGAATAGGTCGGAAGCATAGGGCGAGTGATGTAGTTATTGGGTGCGCAAGGTTTACCTACTTTCTACTCGGTGTTACCTTAAGACATCATGAGAGAGTTAACCCTTTTCACTGCTTCTATATTGTAGATAGGATTCAACTACTCCTGGAAACCTTTTTGTTGTCCTTCGTCGATTATTTTGGTTTCTACTGAAGATGTATAGTGTTTATTTGAGTGCTTCCTAGTGTTTGGAGTAAATTCTAGTCGTAAGGTTGTAAAGTTGTGCCGTGTAGAGATTTTGCTACGCCAAATTGGTGTCATGGACACTACTGTACCCACATTCTGTTCAAAGATAGACAATAAATTGCTGTAAATAATGTTGCTAATCTATTTTGTGTTTATAAATGACTGAGACTTACGTGTAAATAAATTAACGATTGTCCCACGTGAAGCAGTTGGTTAAAAAGGACGTCTGGATTATATTTCAATACTTTGCCGTTTATTTGCTATTGTAAAATTAAAAGTTAGTTTACCAGATGGGGTGTTTAGTTCACTGCCGGGTTTAGTTAGTAAGAAAAATTAATTTAAGATTCGACTGGCACTGTTCCGATAAATTAATGAGGACCAATCGTACGAGAATTGTCGTTGCAGCTGTCGTACGAGAATTGTCGTTGCAGCTGTGAAATGTAAAGAAAAAGTTAGACTGAGAACCTAGGAAAATTTAAGGTAATTTCTTCTTTTTTTTTGGAATTCCATTAAAAATTTTAGAACTGTATCTGAAAGTACAGATGAACACACTATTTTTGTTATTTAGTACTACTTAGATGCTTTTCAGGCTAACATATTAATTCCCAAAGTGTCGTTCATCTCGCCTTTGTAATCTTATGCTATTGTGTATTATTGTTTCTTTTTGCATTTTGCACTGACATTTACTGTTTACATGTGTTCTATATGATGATAACCGGGATAATTAAAGTTAAGGTTTAAAAATGTTTGATTCTAAGAAACTTGAACTTGCAAGATTCAATCCATTAATAACGTTCTGTAACGTGCAAAAATCAATATAGGATCTATTGCATCGTTTTATCTGGTTACTGTTTCTAAAAGCGACCTTAAATTAGTATCTGTGACTTAAACATTTAGTAATATGCTTTAAGGTTACTAGTTACTGTTTTCTGTACTAAATGAGTTAAAATTTCTGTATTTACGATTTCACTAATGAGTATGATGGATTAAATGATAAACAGAATTATTCCTGTAGTATAGCTAATTGTTACTTTACATATGATTTTCTTTCATGACGTACACTTCTACACTTTACGAACATTATTTCTCTCTCTTATCTACTTCTGTATTTTAAAAGTTTACTTGTCTTTACAAAATTTAACTTGAATTAATAGATAACGCGATCTCTGGGATGAACGTAGGTTCTGGTTATTTTCAACATTCTTACCTGTACCTGTCACTTTGCTAAATCACTACTAGATGGTGATACCCTTTACAAAACTGCATCTTACTTATCATGATTTATTTTTGAAAACAAACATCTGTTAACAATATTGAAATGAGATAACAAAGGAAGTTGTAAAATTGTTTCTTAAGGCGTTGGCTGTCTTTTCAAAATCGCCATTGCTATAGAAGGGTGGAAAGTTTAAGGGGATGTAATAGAAATATTTTACTGCACCTAAACATTTTGGTAAGCCGTATTAGATCTTGTTAACCTCGTTATAATTAGAACTTCTCTTTCAATTTTCACACACAAAAAATTTCACATTACTTCTTCAAAGAAATAAATGTAACAAATTGTTTAAGACATTTAAACTACTGCTCGTATTCGATCTTAGAGGTAACACCTTATCATTGTATAAACATTGTTTTCATTCTTTACTTTCGTTTTAGTAACTAACTTGGGTTTCTATATATTTAAGGTTCCATGTATTGAAGTGTCCATATAACTACCGTTACGATTACATCCAAGTTAATGTTTACAATTCGTTGTCTTGATTTATGTAACAAAAGTATCCGTTCTGTATCTTGTTGGCTTATTGCTTGGATTGTGTTGCTGATGAACTGCGTGTATTGGGGATTGAGTTGCTCGGCTGCTTTGAAAAACGCATAAGCATTCGCAAACACAGGTCAGATCTTTTCTTTTTTGCATGTATTAATAAATTGCTTTCTCCAACGAAAATAAGTACATCTACCTTAGTTCGGTTAACAAGTAGTCTGAATAAGACTCGTATCTAAATTGCCTTCAACAGGCTACGATTGCCTACAAGGAAATTAAATATATTTATATTAATTATATCAACAAGTATTTGTTAAACATAGTTACCTGTAGGATAAGTTCGGTGATACTTTGATACCTGATTTCATCTAATTTTCAGCACGATTTCTCTCATGTAGATCGGCTATATGTTAATTAAACCATTCTTTAAGATTTCAACGCATACTTAACCATCAACATTTTGAATAACTTCTGTTAATACTAGTTTTATGTGTCACGCCCTTAGCGAGCTCATGTATAACATACAATTTTGAATGATTACTTTTGTACTACTAGTTATTTAGTTGTGCACAGTAGCAGTGTTGCAACTTTTATGTTTATACCAGACGCAACTTTTTCAGGTATACCAGATTTAATACTGAATCTGGCGCGAGATATCGTGCTATTTAAATTACTTGGTAACTCAAATATATAATATTCTTTTCTTTACTCGGATATGGATAAAGTTGTTCTGACCAATTTCTGTTTCTAATTCTAAATTGCTTAACTATATTTTTCTTTGTTTCTTGAGATAAAATTCGGACTGAACAAGCTTTTTCAATTGTATTTATGTAACTTAATCAAATAGGGGTTTGTATTCAGTTTTGTTAAATGAAAGTCAAGCTGAATTATTTAATTATTTCTTTCTTATAAGTAACTGATCTAATAAGTTTATTAAATGTTTATTAAATTGGCCTTTTCTGGCTAAACTACGTAAGATCTTGCGTCAGCCGGAAGGGGTATTGTTTATTTTTGGTGTTATAATTATAAACTGTAAATTACTGTGAGCGTAAAGACAAGCTCACGACTTGCCCTCGTATACTTATTTTAATTTAACCTATATTAATTTTTTATTTTTATAAATTTTGGCAACCTAAATGCAAGTTCACGACTTGCCCTCGTAAACTTATTTTAATTTATATATTATTTTATTTTATTTTTTTTTTGTGTCAATTGTGGAAATTCCAGAAATTAAATAAATTTACGTTTGTTGAGGGAATTGGTCACTTACTTATTATTCCTATTACTTATTACCTGTTTCAAGCTTTGCAGGCGCTCCCTCTTCTAAGAAATAAGAATCTTTTTTCTTTTCCTTTTTTTTTTCTGTTTAGTGCTTGTGGCGTCTATTTCGGTTATTTCCGCTTTAACCAAATTCTCACTCCAACTACAGTATCGATACCTCCAAAACAACCATGCAATCCGAGTGCTCTGCGGTCTTGCGACCGTTAGATTGAGTTTTGACCGAGCTCACTCATTCCTTTTATTTTGTGCAGCGTGGTGGTTAGACACGTGGCAGTATATTATTGAAACTTTAAGCAAGAAAGATGCACATTACTTCTATTCGGAGGCCAATCTATTTGGTTGCTTTTTTTAATAATTGTACATTTTACTCAGTGATTATTATGTTTTTTTTTATTACAACAGATAGTGTTGAAGAACTTTAATCTTATTCTTTCATTGATGTATATAACATTATATGTGATTTTCGCCTTATCTCACAGTTTTATCATTATTTACGGTTTACACAAGGTGTTCCTTAATGATATGCCGATACTGAAGGAGTTGATTCTACATAAAAAAATAAGACTTTTTTTTATTGTAAACATATCTCCTCTAACGCACCGTTTTCGAGATACATGGTGTCAAAGTTTAATTTTTTTTTTCGTTTTTTTGTCAATATCACGAAAACAGTTTGAGATACAGCGCCAAACTTATACCCACGTGTTTTACTTGAAAATATCCTTACTTTGACTACAATTTAAAAGAATTTGAAAAATTCAGTGGCGTAGATTTTAGGTACATTGTGAGTTTTAATCCCGATAACTTCTAACCTACTGAAACAAATCAAATTTTGACATACGTATTTGGACCGCCAATGTTTGGACACAAAAAGGTACTCTTGGTTAGAAGCGCTAAAGTTAACTGTTTTTGAGAAAAATGGCCATTTAACAAAAGAAAACACAGTTTTTTAGAATGCTGTAATAACAATTTATTAAGGCTACAGGTAAATAAGAATTTTAACAAAACCTACATTATGTAAGTATTAAACCCAAAACAAACGTTACAGTAAGTGTTTCACGTGAGCTTGGTGATTTTAAATGCATTTTTTTCTTAAAAACTTGATATTTAAAAAAAATTACAACAAATAACATAAAACGATTAGGCATTTCACGAAATTGTTGGAAATGGCTTCCTCCACTTAATATACTTCTTCTCAGGGAACTGCGCACGTGTTGAAATACCTCCGGGGTATTTCTAATTGTGTTACAAGCGATAACTATCCTGTCTCTCAATTCTGCAACCGTGTCAATAGGACGTGGGTACACTAGCGACTTAAGATGGGTCCACAAAAAAGATCTAAGCTGTTAAGATCGGGGGACCTTGGTGGCCACTTTTGAGGCCCACAGCGACCAATCCAACGATTTGTATAAACAGCTTGTAGGTAACTCCGAACCATTAAACTAAAGTGTGCTGGTACACCATCGTGCATGTACCACATACGCTTTCTTGTTCCTACAGGTACATCCTCCAACAGCAATGGCAATTCTTCTTGAAGAAAGTTGCGGTAAGACTGTCCGTCAAGCCATCCGGGCAAAAAGTATGGAGTAATCTAATGGTTACCAATAATTCCTGCCCATATGTTAACCGAAAATTGGTGTTACCAATGGATTTTGGTGATTGTGTATGGATTTTCTTCCTTCCACAGTTGATTATTATGAAAATTCTGGATGGCGTTTTGCGAAAAGTTTGCTTCGTCCGTAAACAAAATGCGGGATTCAAATTGCGGATTTTGTGTAATCTTACGAAGATACCACCGACAAAAATTTACACGGCTTGGAAAGTCTCGCGGAAGTAATCCCTGCACTCATAAGATGTAGTAAGGATATAACAGAAAATCTACCAAAATTTTCCTAACAGTTAAGTGGCATATTTAATTGTCTAGCCATCTTCCTCATACTGGTTTCTGGATGGCCATTGATTTTGTGAAGCACCGCTTCTTCAATTATTTGTGTGCTTGCACTTTGAGGTCTACCTTCCGAAGTACCTCTTCGAACAGTACCAGTTTCAACAAGCCGACGATGGATATTGATAAAAGTTCTACTAACTGGCAAAGCTCGATTGGATATCTTATTTTATAACAACGTCTGACTTCGTATGCATTACCGTCGACGAGCCCATACATGTAATGCAGGTCTGCCATTTTGCGTTTGTGTAATTCAGAATTACTAAACAGATTGTAATAACCGAATAACGTAAAGGCTAATTAATTTAGAGCAAATACATTAAAACGAGAGAAACCCACTAAAACTGTCAGATATGAAATCCAAGTGAAATATGGATTCCATGCTAACTAGATGTATTGCAATAATTTCTTCTTTGAAACACTTACTGTAACGTTTGTTTTGTGTTTAATACTTACATAATGTAGGTTCTGTTAAAATTTTATATTAATTGAAGTCTTAATAAATTCTTAATACATTCTAAAAACAGTGTTTTCTTTTCTTAAATGGCCAAGTTTCTCAAAAACGGTTAACTTTAGCGCTTTTAACCAAGAGTACCATTTTGTGTATAAAATATTGGCGGTTCAAATACGTATGCCAAAATCTTATTTGTTTCAGTAGCTTAGAAGTTAGGGATTAAAACTCACAATGTACCTAAAATCTACGCCACTGAATTTTTCAAATACTTTCAAATTGTAATTGAAGTAAGGACATTTTTGAGTAAAACCGTGGGTAAAAGCTTGGTGCTGTATCTCAAACTGCTTTCCAGATATTGACGAAAAACGACAAAAAAAAATTAAACTTTGGCACCATGTATCTCAAAAACGGTGCGTTTGAAGAGATATGTTTATAAGAAAAAAAGTCTAATTTTTTTGTGTAGAATCAACTCTATCAGTATCGGCATATCATTAGGGAACGCCCTGTATAAATTCGTAGACAATAATAGCTTTGATTACGTTCTTGTTGCTAATTATGCAGTGATGATGATTTCATTATTGCTGTTTATGATTTTGACGAAAGCTTTTAACACATCACATCAATTAATAAGAGATTTCACTTTGTTTTTTGCTATTTTTTTTATTTAGATTAAGGTTTTTGGAAATAGAGTTGCATTGATAGAATTAACATAAAGTAAAATTTGAGTATATAAGTTTAATGGTCTTTACAATTGGCCGACAGCTACTTTGTATTGATAGGAGTACTAGCGTTTATTTGTGCTAATTAATCCCCTGCTTTGATTTTAAACAAACTGGCGCCCATTGGTTTATGACTTTTCCTGGTGTGACGTATGTTATTCCATACGCCATAGACGCAAACTCCCATTACATACAAACTATCTTTACGTAGAATTTTTTCAAAATGGAAGATGACTGGAAATGTGTAACTTCAATATAATAGCATAGTTTATTTTGACCTATGTCAATAAAATACGTTTGAGGTAAGGTTATGCACTCAAATATTTTTGTCTTAGAAAACATTAACAGGTCAGCTGTTTTATTTTCAATACAACAGCATTAAAACTTCCGAAACAATACTAGACTTGTTATGTTCAACACATAAAGTTAATGTATTATATTGAAACGAATTGCTGTCGAGAACTTCATTTCTTGATGATACGATAAGACAAAAGACCAGGTAAAAAAACTTCCATAACTTTTCAATAATGTAAATGTAAACGTAATGCATGTTCGAATCAGGGCAACAAGCACAGGTGTGACTACTGAAGCGGGGACAACTAACGTCGCGTAACGTAGTCTGTCTTCATATTTAATAACACAAAAATAAAACGTATCTCCGATTTGACTTGTCATGAAGATAGTGAAAATTGCGTCATCATGCACGTCATTTCCCTCATGGTTTCCACGCTTCCTTCAACGTGAAATACAACCATATATCCTCAATTGCAAACGTTACGAATTTTCTTGGTACAAGGGAGGGTGTTCCCAATTAGATATAATAAATTAGTACAAAAATGTAATTGAAATCAGTGCATACCTTATGCAGGGAAGTCAACTTGGGATACATGTACGATGCAAGGTAGGCGGAAGGGAAATGAACTCAGCTCCGCCTTGCGCGTATAACAAAACTGATGTAGCTAAATACCCATTATAGACGATAACAATATATACACGGGTATTCTTAATTATATACGCTAAGAAGAAAATATCGACGTATCCACCAAAATTTAATTATTCAAAGAAAAGAAGATGCCTAAATACACCCAAGCAAAGTAAATATATTTTCAAATATTACAAATTCAAAAACTCGCATTAAGGTAACGGTAGCAAAAAATTAGCTCGTTACAAATACTAAACCATTATTTAGTGGAAAGCGTATTTTTTGTCACTACTTGATTGTATACTATTAGTAGTAAATATTTCTTCATCAATACAGTTACTTTGGATATACCTGGTTGAAAATTACGACGCTAACTGAAGGCGGTCTGCGATACCGGCGTCACCGTTTATGTTACAACTATTTTCGCCTCTACTAAAGAGTTATCCAACACTTGCTGTGAGTTGCAAAAACACGTTTTGACGGTAGGAGTGGATCTGAAAATTTCACGATGAAAATTATATTCCCACAACACGGCGATACGAATCCTAATTGCGTACAGTGCCAGCGAACTGTATCGGGGTATGGTTTGTAAATTTGATGTTCAGCCGTATTTGGAATCGGTTTTGCACTGTGACACATTAGGGTTGGTAAATACGCTCCCGGGTCCTCTTTAACCTTGTAAAACATTTCCCTTTATATAGTTTTACCAAGATACAAAA
The DNA here is from genome assembly GCA_036346205.1 of Vesta saturnalis. Taxonomy (NCBI): domain Eukaryota; kingdom Metazoa; phylum Arthropoda; class Insecta; order Coleoptera; family Lampyridae; genus Vesta; species Vesta saturnalis. Next base: position 3,047,154 of record JARFJB010001084.1, on the reverse strand, counting down.
TGTACTGATCTACATGTGGATAGTATTATGTATCGTGCGTTTGGCCGTATTCGGAATCGACTTTGTACTGTAACGAGGTAGATTTTTTTAACCCAGATATGCCCATACGCTTACGCGAGGTATTTATAAATAGTTTTTTAAAACCGTAGTTTTTTAGAGTACAAATAAACACAATTTATCTGAAAAAATAAATTTTATTGAAAAATAATACAAAATTGAAGCCGTACTACACCTAGTACGGTGGGCAAATGTATGGCAACTAATCAACTATTCTTTGTTATTAAAGAATTTAACATTTTGTGTGGTAGGACAAAAAACACTTTACATGCAGTCCTTTGTTACACTTCGTACACCTAGTTGTGGCTCTCTCATGACAATGCGCGCAACGGGTTTGCTTATCTTGAAGTATTACTAAATGATCTAAACGATCAAAGCGAATATCGATGCCTTCATTACGTGACGTGACCTTTTGAAGAGTTTTGTTTTTTGTTTTGCACTCATAGCGTAGTCGCAATTCGTCTTCTAAATTTTAAATGATCTAGTTCTCCCCCCTTTTGCCTATGTAACTGCCAAGAGTTGTGTACTGCCAGATCGATGCAGTGTGATATGAGTGGAAAATACCACTTTTTACCTCTGATCGATATTCTATAAAGACTTATGTTTTGGTAACTCCTGTCAACACCTCCCATGTTTGCATTGTACAAGTTAATCAAATGCGGCTGGGATACCTAAAACATTTTCAAAATTACAAGATCTATGGGCAGAATGGTAATCGATAGGACTTACCTGTATGGATTTCTTTTCTTTTTGTGAAAATCTCTTGACAGCGTGGAATGGATTAATTCCTGCGGCATTTGAACATAAAGTAACAATACTATTATCGTGCCATTTCACGGCAATTATGTTACTATCTTCAATTTTCTTATAGTCGAAACATCCACTCGCATCATTTTTCATTTGCTTGGAAGTCTTTAGAGGGCTGCTAGGTATGCGATTTTCCCGAATAGTACCTGTAGCTTTGAAGTTCTTCTTGGAAAGCAGTTCCAGCAAAGGTAAAGTAGAAAAAGTTATCAAAAATAAATGCATATACTGCTTATTTGGCCACCTTTTTCTCAAAACATCTACGTATTCCAGAACTACAGATGGTCCAACTCCATAACTAGCATACTGAACGCTAATATTTGTAGCTGCACCTTGGTAGGGCTCGAACCAATTAACATAGCCCAATCGTGTTGCCCCTACCCACAATTTATAGCCATATCGAATAGGCTTCCTATAAATAAACTGTTTGCAACCATGGCGACCAAAGTATGCAACCATGGCTTCATCAACGCAATGCATTTCCTCGCATTTGCTATATTCTAAGAGTTTTTATTTAGGTGTATAAATAAAGGCCTAACTTTAGCATATTTGTCAGTCGCATCTATTGTATTATTATCTGCTATATGAAGATGAGACAGAATAAATTGAATTTGTTTTTCGATATTGCCTCGGATACCAATACATTATGAGAGTCTCTCTCGTATTCCCAAAACATTCCTCGCCTAGGTATCTATATCCACTCAGTAATAATACGCCAATGAACGCTTTGAATTCCGACTTTTCTATCAACACATTCTGGTTTCTTTGTTGTGCATACCGACTTGTCTCTGTTACAATTGTCTCTAATATTTCTTCGTCAAAAATTTAAAAATAAATCCGCAGGGTTTGCGAGATTCGCTTGTGCTATATCTGTATCATCAAAAATATTGTTGTCAAGTGGAAAGTCATTGTCTTCCCATTTATAAATTCTTTTTATTTTTTTGGGTTTAGTTACTTTAGTTCGTAATCGACATTTCAAAACTGAAAGAGGCATTTCATCTTCAGATGAGAAGCTAGAGTCACTCAAATTGTTTTTATTGTCTGATATATTCCGTAAATTAATTTCTACCGGTGCTCGGAGTTGCGACCCAGGTAAATTATTTAGATTGACAAAATCTTCTGCGCCAGAATCTTCGTCGGTTTCATTTCCACAAGCATTTTCTGGCGGAAAAATGGTTATGCAATCCACATTCTCTACTACATCTTCATCGTCTTCCAACATTACTAATGCCTCATTCAGAGAAAATCCCCTAAAACAATAATGAAGTGACTGTATAAGTGCCCACCGTACTACCTATAGACTATAGTACATTAAAATATAAAAGTTACTCTAAAATAATTTTGTGAAATTTTTTTTTTCATTACGCGAATCTTACATGTTTTGTATATATTATATGATATATAACTAAAATTTTAATTAATTTAAAATTGGCAAAAAAACCTTACCTTGAAAAACGTATTCCATAATCTGCCATTGTCACAGTTTAACAAATTTGAGCCGCTAATAATAATCACTATGCAGTTACAAAGGACGTGGATTTACTTTCACACGTTTTACTAAGAAAGGTTTAAGTTCAGTCTGACTAACATTTTTTAAAGCATTTGTTTGCAAGTTATCCCCAATTACCATTATTAAATTTCTAATAGACATGAGGTCATTTTTGTTACAACTTGTATACATGTACAATGTACAATTGCGGCCAGGGAAAAGTTTCCATTATTATTATTTCATTTTTCTATTGTAATTCAATAGAAAATCATTGGCGTACGAACTTGATTAAAATGAAAGTGCTGTCACCATAGGCACATTTTAAATTTTGAAGCATCTTCAAATATTTGATATGATATGTAAATGAACGTCATATTGACATAAAATCCTGTTACTCGATTCAAGAATTTCAAAAAACGATTGCTAGATAAATGTAAGTGGTAACTTTTCCATGGCCGAAACCGTACTTATAATTGCCTATGTACAGTTTAATAAAAGAAACTACATACAATATTTATAATTAATTGTGGTCTAAGCCACACACAAAAACAAAACTTCACCACACAATTGTTTCATTCACGCAGGCTTAACTCAACATAACACACTTTCAAAAACGATATTTTTATTAAATTGAGATGAATTTTACTCAGTACTCTATATAAACACTAACAAAGGCTGATCCACATCAGCTACTCGGGCGGAGTTTGTGACGTCAGCTTATAACGTACTTGGAAAAGGCTAATACCCGTCTTCACAAAACGCTTAAATTATACCTTAGAACTTCTTTTCCCAGTAAATTATAATATTGAGGATAATTTACACTAGAATATACACAATTTTGACGGGTTTACACAGTTACACAGTAAATAAGGTACGAGTGCTAATTCGGAATGGTAATGGATTTTAATGATGGAAAATAAGAAGTACGGATAGTGCGAAACAGCAAACGCTATTGTGCTGTTATTGTTAAGATAGAAAGATTATCATTAGAGATAACGCAAAGTATGCCTCTGTAATATTATTTATATAGGCTGATTTGTGAAAAACAATGACGCTTTCGGTGTTGGGGTACAGAATAACAGTGATTATGAAATGTAATGAGTTGTTGTTAGGAAAGATCCTTTGTTTAAGTCTCAACTACACAACGTTATATTTTTTTGTAATTCCTTATGTTTGAATAACAACGTAGTTCATTCTTTATGATTTCAATTACTTAAAAATTTATATGCAATACAGTTGTATAATAGACATATTAATATTGCAAATACTACAAGTATAAATGTGGTTATTTGAGCAAGCGCAAAAATAATGTATTCCTTGAGCTACATAATTCAACCTCTATGATAAGACATAGTAACGCAATTTTCTCCGAAATTGCATATTTGATTTTGGTTCCAAATTTATTACTACAAACGGAATCCTACAAATTAAAATTGTCACTGTAATATAATGTCAATAAATAGCTAAATGAGTGATGCTCAATCTCGACAAAAATTATTTTTCTGTAAAACAAACTTTCTAAAATCCCGAAAAGACTTCTATTTGAGCTGTTTGTTATGTAAAGCGTTTCCTGCAACATCAAAAAATGCGTTGTATTCGACTTACAAGATAATCCAGCGTAATAAAACATTGGACATTGTCAAGAGTAAGCCTCGAAATTCATGCTAAAGTTGCAGAAAGCTTGCAGTCTTGCAGTTACCACGTTTCTGTTAGCTATAAGCTCAGATAAGTTTACAGCAAATTTGTTGTGCTATTTGGAAAGTAAGCTTAGCTTCAGTTTCGTTTCAAAGTACTTCTAGTTCTATTCGACTGAATTTAATCATATTTTTCTGTTAGTAGTGTTACGTAACTTTCAACAAATCCACGTAACAGACATGCAGTGTTTTATAATATAAGCAAACCGTATTGCAGAGGTGAGATCCGCACGGTACTAAATTACAATCACAAAAACTATTCGTTTGACGGGCTTCTTGGTGTCGAGATTCCAAGGAAGCTATATTTTCTATAGAATACTTTAAAAAACAAAACATTAAGTATGGTATATTTTGTTATAAGTTTTGTTATGAACAATAAGTTCAAAGGTAAATAAATATGTAATTAAAAATTGTTATTAATTTTAATTAATACATAAATAAAAAGTTTACATCCAGTAGGATTTGAACGTATGACCTATACTTTGCTAGACAACCGCGCTAACCAACTGCGCTATCGAGATTCAAGCTCCATTCGATGTAAATTTTGTCTTTATGTATGTAGAACTGATGTAAATTCTAAATATAATGAGATTACAATCAAATTACTTATATTAATGGAATGTGAGCCTGCAATATCGCAAGGATTCACACATACCAAAGCAACTTGACTAATATTAATTTATTATAAGTTTTGTTATGAACGAATAAGTTCAAAGTTAATTATGTAATTAAAAATTATTATTAATTTTATTAAACACATAAATAAAAAGTTTGCCTATGTATTTATATAAAAAAAGACAAAATTTACATCGATTGGGGCTTAACATCTCGATAGCACATTTGGTTAGCGCGGTACTCTAGCAAAGTACAGGTGGTAGGTTTAAATCCTACTCGAGATAATCTTTTTATTTATGTATTTTATAAAATTAATAATAATTTTTAATTAGGCATGGTAATTATGTAGAATAATATATAGATGTGTGGGATAATAAACAGTTATATATTTAGCACCACTGTTTCTGTTTAGCTTTTCATGGAGTAGAGACTGCATTGTAAAATGCCCATGTACTGATTTTTTTATAATATGCAGACATCTTTGTTAGCTCTGTAGTGTTTTCTGATATTTAAGAGTATTTTCTCTATTTAATATAAATTTTCACAAAACAGTATGTGAAATGTATAAGTAGGAGTTCGTACACACCTTTATTTTTATTTTAATATCACAATAAACTTAGAATTAGCATTAAAATAAACACACTTAAATATACATTAAGTTTAGAAAGCACTCTTAAACATACATTAAATTTAGAAATGTTTATCTACGTGACCAGCCCGCCACCTACCGATTATCAATTATCACTTCATAAACGATTCATCGACATGTGCAAGGAAATACTTGCTTTAAGATACTTTTGCCACACACATATAATTTTCCTGTATAAATTGAATAGCAAGCGTGGAATGTTTCATTTCATAATTTTTTGTTATAACTGTAATCTTACTAGACGTCTCACTTTTATATAAATCTACAGAATGAGTGTGATTAACTGAAATCAAATTTGATTTTTGGGAAATATGAAATCATGCGTATACTAAAATTCATTTCAATCTGGGGTCTTGCATTCCGTCTGTCGATTTAGCGTTTTTAGTTTGATTTTCTCCCTTTGTCAGTATACTACACCATTTTGCAAAACTGCTTCCCATTTTTATGACTTTGACATTGTGTGTCTATGAAAGTTGTCGTTTCCAGTTTATCAGTGTTTCCTTATCAATTAACCCATTAATGCCCCAGTGAATGTTTCCTCGTTTTTTTTCTGGATTTATGCAATGGTAGTCTACCTAACATGCCTTATTATAACGAAATAATCTGTTAAAATTTCTGTAACATGCAATTGTGGGTTGTCCTCATTTGAAGACGCTGGGGGTTACATAACGAATTTTTATGAATATTATAAAATAAAATTAAAGCTTGTCAAATAAAAGAATACGAAAATTAAGCTTTCACCATTGTTACACATAATGAAAATAGTTAGCTGTTTTGGATTTTTAATGGTGTATTTTTATACTTATGTTTTACACAAATCTGTGATTGTTTCGGTAACAATTATAGTTATTATCCTCAGTAATGGTAGTTCTTTAAGATGTTGAAACAAAGGACCGCGCACCATTTAAATGATAAATGGCTTTCTGTTGATTTGGGTAAATTTTTGATACGTAGTCGATTGTAACGTTCTAATCAATGACCACCACAGGCAGAAAGTCGAAAAATGGACAGCTCTTGAGCTACAGCTTGGCAAAATTGTGAATACGAAAGTGTTATTTTTAAATGTAATGTGCAAGAGTTTAATGAAATTATTTATTACCGCCAAACAACAAAAGTAATAACAACTATATGAGCCATAGGACTCTTTTTCAAACCTAATCAGTATCCACTTCCATCACATTGTTATTATTTGCAATGTTTGGATCGCGTTGTTGAACTCTATTTGCTGAGTTCAATATTTTATCCAACAAAGTTGATTTTGAATAGTGAAGATCACTTTCATAACGTGAATACCCCAAAAACAACAAAACACTAGCAATGTGCGCACATGTTCCAAAAGTTCTTGCACCTGATTTGCACGTACAGCAGTAACCAAGAATGATATCCTCCACATTCTCATAGGCTTCTTGGTTTGGGGGCTGTAATCAATCCACAATTGATTTTTTGTCGCATTGAGCATCGCGAAAAATGTTCAATTCTTATAAAACCGGGTTCATTGCTAAGAGAGTATATGAAATTCTTCTTCATCTCGTTTCAACTCATCTTGATGTAAGATGGGACCAGGTTAACTTGGTATACCCCTACAGTGAGCTCTCGAAGATAATCCAAAGTGAGATGAGGGAAGTCACCTAAATCATGCCCATTCCTTTGAACCCAACGAGCCTTCCGTCTACGAAGTGTTTCTACTTCCACCCGGGCTTGTACAATATTAACCTGGCTTGCTTTTTCCAGTAATTGCTAAGCCAGCTCTGCGTTAGCGCCTAGCATAAGAAGGCGAGGGTGAAATTTGTTTATTATCGTTCCAGAAATACGATAGAAGTTGCCAAGGTTTTCGATATGTGGTATGGTAATTATTTGACCAAGACACTTAAATATGGATTTGAGGTGACCGCTTATGGCATTAACTATCTACCTTGTTTGAGTTATTATGCGGCACTCATTTTCTTCTTCAGTCGACAATTGGTTTTGGCCAAATTTAAGAAAAGCTGGCATATTGTTTGAAATACCCACATCGTCAAGCATAGGTATGGAATCTCGATATCCATGATCCAGCACAAAAATGTCACCTTGGTGAAACCATGCCCTTATGCATAATCATTCATATTAAACTCATATATACGTCTAGAGCTACAAAGAAAGCCGGTTTTGCTAAGTGACGACTCTTATGCACGTTGTAAGATTGTTTTAAGACAAGAAAGTTATTACTTTTTGATATATAGGAGTAGGTCCCGTCAATATATGCAATTGCTATCGGTGTATTGGGTTGCGGATTTTATAATTGGTTGGAAAATTCTGTTACATTATTGGCAATATAATCCTCTCTTGTAATGGCTTCAAGTCCAGTATAACCCGGTACGAATCTTTGCATTGGCGATTCTCAAACTGTAGCAATAGCCATACTTACAGCCTGTCTACTGGGGTAGTGAAATATAATTTTCAAAAATTCGTTCTACAGACCTTGCCGAATCTTGCATTAGAACGCCAAGAGGTCCTCTTTGATCACATACCTTTGTCCACCTTGATAAGGTGTTGAATCACAAAACGTATACAAATCCCTAAATTGTTCTTTCGTAACGGGTTTGAAATGTTCTTCGTTAAAACTATCTTCGTCCTCATATATCACTTTTTTTTACTAACGAGTCAGATTCCTTGAAAAAATCCTGTAATTGCTGACCTTTAATAACATATGGCTCATTAACAGAGCACAGTTCTGAGAGTGAATGCTCCAAAATAAAACCCTTACAATCCATGTGCTGCCCGCAACATCGTACATTTTGTGGCATGTTTTCAACAAGAGCTATTTCGTTAACGATCAGCCGAAAACCATTAGCGCAAGCTCTGGCTAATCTGTAACTTCTAACGGTGGCCTTCCATTCTCATTTCCTCTGAAAATGGTTATTTCCCTTTTAACCATATTATTGTCGCCACAAATTCTATTCATTAGCCCTGACCGTGTTAGCGTGATACATACATAACGGTGTAAACGATTTCTAAATGTCATTTATACGACTATTCAAAAATCACAATTTTTACGGCACGACTGCTTTTCGAACTAATTACAAGACGTGACATTTTGAATGGCAATACTTTTTTAGGTACATCTGTTAAGGCATGCGTTGCTATGATTGTTTTGACTTTTTGCGAAAATCGAGGTAAATTGATAGACGTCAACTTTGGCGAGCTGTAGCGTAAAAACTGTCAATTTCTTCACTTCCTGCCTATGTTAGTCTTTGGTAAGACCTTACAATCTACAACATAACAAAAATTTAGCCAAATCCGCAAAAAGTCATTTGCCATTTAAATGGTGCGGGATCCTTTATGAAGTCTGAAATTTGTTGCAACATCTTAAACAATTGTTAAAAATACTACAACTACTGAGAACGATAACTGTAAGCGTTATCGAAAAGTGTAAAACGTAAAACAAGAATACACCATAAAAGCACAATATTCAAACATGAAAACCACCATATATATATATATATATATATATATATATATATATATATATATATATATATATACGTTTGAATATTGTGCTTTTATGGTGGAATCACAAGTAGAGCTCTTAAACAAAATAAATTCTATTGTGAATTTTAACAATTATGGAATTATATTCTATTTTACTATTTATTGAAACACCATGTACCAATTCAATTATATCGCATTGTGGTTTCGGTAAGTATCTTTTCCTTTTTATAACAATAATAACTCGACATAAATTCAATACATGATTTTGTTATTTCCAGACCAGCATGGAATTTACTAATGTCCTTTACACGAATGCACATAAACAATATACAATGATAAACAACATAAACTAAAATAAGTACAAAGAATTCATAGGCTCACGGTTACTTTTCCCTTATCTTTGGCTGTACCATAATACAATGATGATGAACCATTCCATACATTAATTTTCCATTGCCGGAAATCTATCAGCATAATAATTTCTAATATCCATATCAGAAATTAATTCCAATTCCAATATATGCTCCAACGAAGGAAGGTCAACAGCACTAGCGATTATGTTAATCATGCTGCTTAAATAAGTTAGTTCCACAGTGGAAGTTCTCAAGCCATAGGTATGTGGCTTAAACATTTTCGTTAAACACTTTATTTTAAGCACCTTTTATTTTAATTGTAATTTTGATAAATGTCATTATTTATGTTTTAGGTTGCTTTTTCGAATTTTTATTTTCTTGCACCATTTCTTGATATCTATTTCCATTCAATAATAAGACATGGTTAATTTTCATAAAGTAATTTTAATTTAAACCGAAAATACATTATGAACACTGGTATAACGACCACTCTTTATCCAAAAACACATTACCGGAACATAAATTACGATAACCAAGCTTATATACAAAATACATGAATTTCAATTGTTTGTTATTATGAAATTTAAGAGGTTATACGAAGCAGTTGTACGATTTAAAATTTTTATACATACACATATTCTTACATTCAGAAATAACAGGAAAGATAAAGATTTTTTTTTTCACTGACTTATATAACCTCTGAAAATTTCTCAGTTACCTAAGTAGTTTTGTCAATACAAACATAATTTTACCACAATTCTGTTGGTTGAGCACTTTTCTAAAATTTTCAAAATCTTTATTTTACACATAACTTCCATATTCATGTACAGACATTAAAACTACAATTATTTTTGGATTCTACACAATTTCTCCTTTCTTTAGACATACCTTTTGCTATGCTTTGTTCTAATATTTACAATTGAACTATTCCCGAAGTTTTTATGTACAAATCTTTTCATAACTAACTCAATCTAATTGCCACAGGAAAACTAAGACCAGAAATGGATTCTGTAGGTCAAACTACATAATAATAACACAATCTCAAGCACTTTTATGGTTTACTAAGCAAAATTCTATCTCACATTTTAAATTGGAATTTCCTAACCTGGTTTTTCCCAACTTTATGTTTAAATTAATTATAAAAATGTTAATTTAAACTGGAACATTTTCCAAACACTTCATTATGTAAGTTTTTGACATAATGTTTGTTCATACTCATGTTTAAAGCTTGTAAGCTCTACGATTCATCTCAATTCTGTTCAAGTTTCATACAAATTACCACATATTTTAACTTCTTACGTTTATTTAAACAATTCTACTTTTATATTTGTTTTAGAATAGAAGTATAATATACTGTTAGTCTGGAATATACTTATACAAGTGGATTTACATATATTGCGTAGAAGAAAATAACATATAATTCAATTTCGAGTATGCTCGTAAAGTAATATAATGGCAATTCTCATTGTTCAGCCATGTTCATACTTTTATATTTATGAAAATCAATTTAATTAGCTAACAACATGCCATATGATCACTCTTGTACATAGTTATATATATATATATATATATATATATATATATATATATATATATATATATATATATATATATATATATATATATATATAGTGTGTGTGTTGTTTTATGTTTGAATATTATGCTTTTATGGTGTATTTTTGTTTTACGTTTACACTTTTCGATAACGTTTACAGTTATCGTTCTCAGTAGATATAATATTTTTAACAATTGTTTAAGATGTTGGAACAAATTTCATACTTCATAAAAGATCCCGCACCATTTTGCCATAAAAATTTTGATTTTTGAAGAGTCGTATTAATGGCATTTAGAAACCGTTTACCCTGTTATGTTTGTAATACGCCAACACCGTCAAGGCTAATGAATAGAATTTATGACGATACTAATATGCTTAAAAGGGAAATAACTATTTTCAGAGGAAATGACAATAGAAGGCCACCGCTAGAAGTCAGAGATTTAGCCAGAGCTTTCGCTGATTGTTTTCAGCTGATCTTTAATGAAATAGCTCTTGTTGAAAAGGACCCAGCTTGTTTAAGATTAAATGTTTCGAAATAAACATCAACCCTTACTTTTTGATTTGTAATGGTAATAACAATCTCCGTAGGATGTCCGTATCGATTGTGTACGATGTTGCGGCAGCATTTGGATGGTAAGGGTTTTATTTTGGAGCATTTACTCTCAGGGTTTCGTTCCGTTAATAGGCCATGTGTTATTAAAGGTAAGCAATTTCAAGAATTTTTAGAGAAATCTGGCTCGTTAGTAAAAAGGTGATATATGAGGACGAAGATAGTTTTAACGATTTCCAAAGGCGTAGCCGTAGCCCCGTTACGAAATAACAATTTAGGATTTGTATACGTTTTGTGATTCAATACCTCGGCAAGGTGGACAAAGGTATGTGATCAAAAAGTACCTCTTGGCGTTTTTATGCAAGATTCGGCAAGGTTTGTAGAACGAGATTTTGAAAATTATATTTCACTACCGAAGTATACAGGCTGTAAGTATGGCCATTGCTACAGTTAGAGAATCGCTAATACAAAGATCCGTACCTGGTTATATTAGACTTGAAGCCATTGCATGGGAGGATTACATTGCCAATCATGTAACAGAAACTAAATCATATATGTAATCTGAAAACAATAACACAATTGTAACTAGTTTATAGATATTAAATTTAAAACTTACCAACTATTTGCTAAACATATAGTAATAAATATTAATGAAACAAAATAGTGTCTACATGAGAAAGTAAAATCACATGTTGGAGGTTACCTCTTTAGATCCTACAAAATAAGGTTAAGGGCAATATGTTTATAAATTAATTAACAAAGTTACCATGACAAACGGAGAGTTTAAGACCCCATCGTTATTACTTAATAAATTTATACTTAACGATGACTTGGAAAAACACAGATTACAATAACAAATATCTCAAATGATGTAAATACATTAACAAGCAGAAAAATTAATTTTCAAGATGGCAACTTAATTCAGAAGATGAAGTACCAACATACTATAGTGATTTTACTATACCAAAATTACTTATTTTTAATTAAATTATTATAAATGTTGCTTAGATTGTTAATGTCAGTTTTGTGGTTAACAGTATTATATTTTTGTATGTAAAACATTTCAATAAACATTCTCTTATGCAGATTATTTTCTTGCATTACAAGTTGTTCTCCGTTATCGCTAATTTAGTTATGGAACATGTTGAAAATAACATCACAGACAAACAATTTTGAAATAATGAAATAAAATTTTATAAAAGATATGTGGATGACTGCGTACTGTTAATGGATCCTAACTATAATAATATACTCGTTACACACTTCAATAATTTCCATCATAGAATACAATTTAGAATTGAAAATGAAAATGACCAAAAACTTAACTTCTTAGATATAACTTTAATAAATAATGGTAATAAAATTGTTACCAATTGGTACACAAAGGCATTGTGGTCTGAAAGATATTTAGATTTTAACTTTTTAAATGACATAAAATTCAAAACGAATATTATACACGCCTTGGTTGACAGAGCGTTCATTCTGTCTCATCCACGTTTCAGGATAACTAACCTTAATAAAATCAGAAGGACTCTTATTAAGAGTAATTTTCCGGTGCCTTTCATTAACAAACACATAGATAAACGGATCCTGTGGATTCGCAATAAACATAAATATAAAAAACAAATAATAATCATACATCTACCAAAAAAATTTTTTTCCTTGCCGTTCATTCCTAACCTTAGCTCAAAAATTAAGAAAATTATCCTTAATAAGACGAACCAAAATTACAACATTAGTTTTAAAAATTTTAATACTATTAACAAATTTCATTCAAACCTCAAATCCAAAGTACCAATTGATGAAAAATCAAATCTGATATATAAAATTAACTGTAAAATTGTCCAAATTCTTATATTGGTCAAACTTCGCAATATCTCAAAAAACGTATTTCCCAACATTGTTATTCAATTAAAAATAAACGGAATGACACTGCCCTTAGCAATCACTACCTACAGTTTGGTCACAAATTTGATTTTGATAATAAAAAAATTGTAATGCAAGAAAATAATCTGCATAAGAGAATGTTTATTGAAATGTTCTACATACAAAATATAATGCTGTTTACCACAAAACTGACATTAACAATTTAAGCAACATTTATAATAATTTAATTAAAAATAAGTAATTTTGGTGCAGTAAAATCACTATAGTATGTTGGTACTTCATGTTCTGAATTAAGTTGCCATCTTGAAAATTAATTTTCTGCTTGCTAATGTATTTACATCATTTGAGATATTTGTTATTGTAATCTGTGTTTTTCCAAGTCATCGTTAAGTATAAATTTATTAAGTAATAACCATGGGGTCTTAAACTCTCCCGTTTGTCATGGTAACTTTGTTAATTAATTTATAAACATATTGCTCTTAACCTTATTTTGCAGGATGTAAAGAGGTAACCTCCAACATGTGCCGAATCTTGCATAAAACGCCAAGAGGTACTTTTGATCACATACCTTTATCCATCTTGCCGAGGTATTGAATCACAAAACGTATACAAATCCCTAAATTGTTATCTCGTAACGTGGGCTACGGCTACGCCTTTGAAAGCGTTAAAACTATCTTCGTCCTCATATATCACTTTTTTTACTAACGAACCAGATTTCTCGAAACAATTCCTGAAATTGCTGACCTTTAATAACACATGGCCTATTAACAGAACGAAACCCTGAGAGTAAATGCTCCAAAATATAACCCTTACTATCCAAATGCTGCCGCAACATCGTACACAATCGATACGGACGTCCTACGGAGATTATGATTACCATTACAAATCAAAAAGTAAGGGTTGATGTTTATTTCGAAACATTTAATCTTAAACAAGCTGGGTCGTTTTCAACAAGAGCTATTTCATTAAAGAAAACAATCAGCGAAAGCTCTGGCTAAATCTCTGACTTCTAGCGGTGGCCTTCCATTGTCATTTCCTCTGAAAATAGTTATTTCCTTTTAAGCATATTAGTATCGCCATAAATTCTATTCATTAGCCCTGACCGTGTTGGCGTATTACAGACATAACAGGGTAAACGATTTCTAAATGCCATTAATACGACTCTTCAAAAATCACAATTTTACGGCAAAATGGTGCGAGATCTTTATGAAGTATGAAATTTGTTCCAACATCTTAAACAATTGTTAAAAATATTACAACTACTGAGAACGATAACTGTAAACGTTATCGAAAAGTGTAAAACGTAAAACAAAAATACACCATAAAAGCATAATATTCAAACATAAAACAACACACACACACACACACACACTATATATATATATATATATATATATATATATATATATATATATATATATATATATATATATATATAATATATATATATATATATATATATATATATATATATATATATATATATATATATATATAATTTTAACTGTTACTACTTATAATTGTAACAACTGTTACGTCGTGTGAAATTTGCTGTTATTTAGTAATTTTGCCAATTACAAAATAATTAAGGTTGAAATAGTGGCATTCATAACGTGATAATATTTATAAACTTTAGTTACTACAAACAGAAGTAGGTTGGGAAACATTTAACACAATTTTGTATACACGAAACGCAGGAATTTTGTTTTCATTACACACGATATGACGCAAAGCGAGGATTCATACGTTAATTATACTTCATTATTAGCAAATCTCGTCAAACCATACCTTATTCCTTTAAAAGTGAATTGAAAATATTTGAACGTAAATTAGGCAGAAATAAGTTAGTACTACTACTACAGTCGCGTAGTCAGAATTCCCCAACTTACAGTATTAAATTGGGTAAAAGATTATTTAAAGTGAAAATCTAATTATAACTTTATTTCTTATACTAAAATTTGAATAACGAGAGAATAATTTACAATTCAGTGTCGGCAATGCAAGTTTAATTAATGAACGTTTAGTAACGGTGACTGGAAGTTTTTATCCACTTATTAAGCGTAATTTATTTTTATCACTAATCGATTCCGTTTTGTATTTCTCATTGCTTACTGGCGCGTACTGTGTTTCTTACAAAACCTAATGTGAAATCTGGTTGAAGATTAACTTTCGTAAATAATATGCAAATGTTAGAAACATTTCAATATTAAAACGACATTGTGGGAAGGAGAATGGAACTCGTTGCTCTTTGCTTGGTAAATTTGCAAAGACGGTAGGAGATTTTCACTTTTTACTAACATTATGCATATGAATAGCATGTTTAAAAGTAATGATAATCTGAACAAAGGATCCGTTGAAATAATTAGTTTTGAGTAATATTCTGCAAATAAAATTTAATCATTAACTTTACTTTCACATTGGGATTGTGACCAGTATATAAATTGGACCAATATCTTAGTTGTGAATTTCCAATCATTCGATACATCGAATTGTCGCAAATTAAATTGTTTCAGTATACCTATAGGATAACATACTGTAACGTGCCAATTCTTGTCTATCCTTATCTTAATTTAAGTTTCGAAATTTGCATTAATATTGCTAAATATTTTTACATTACATTAGTATCTTTAAGCATTTCTTTTTTCGTTCAATAATTGAATTTTTTATATTTCAACATTTTCACTTTAGTCTACATAATTACGAGTACCTCTGTATATTGCATGTTATGGTATTTGTTTTGTGCGCAAATCAACACGCTTTGACGCTTAACTCATTTCCGTTTCTTATACCGTGCAGTTCAGACGTTACCTTTTTTAAGTTTTGCTTCCCTTTTATAAGGTATGTAAAGGCTTTTAATTACATTTTATATACAGTGCGCTCAGAAAGTAACGAATAAAGTCATTATTTTCGAAATCGTTAATTTTTGGTCAAAATCCTGCGATATGTCGATTTTTTATTTTCATTCCGGACCTTATGCTGTGTCGCACATGTAGATGGCGCTGCGCACTTTCCGGGTATCATGTCAAAGTTCATATTTTTAAATGGCAATCCTGTATGTTCTTCACTGAAATCGATGCAGCTCTTTCTCCAGAGTTCAAAAATGCCCTACTTATTAGGATTATTTGAAGCAGTATGCGCGATATTAGGTAATTATTAAATGTGGCATAATTCAAAAAGTGGTGCCGTGTTATTCAAGAACGAAACTGGTGTGATTGGAATGCAGGTTTTTGTCAAAACAACAAGCAACTAGGTAACTCGATATGGAGTTTATTTATTTTCAAGCGGCCGAAAACCGCATATTTATGTATCGTTATAGGTAGACTTGAAGTACGTATTTTTGTTAGCGAAAGACAAAAACCCTTTCAAGTCTTCTTTTATGTTTGTTTTCGTTCAGTTTATGTTTATTTTAATAAATGTTGTGCACTGTTCTTAATTTAATGCAAACATTGACAACACTAACACCGCATCACTTTTCCAATTATGCCACATTTAATAATTAATATCGCGCATACTGTTTCAAATAATCCCAATAAATAGAGCATTTTTGAACTCGGGAGAATGACTTGCATCGATTTCAGCGAAGAACATGCAGGGTTGCCACTTAAAAATATGAATTTTGACGTCATATGCGGAAAGTGCGCAGCTCCATCTACATGTGCGATACAGCATAAAGTCCAGAATCAAAATAAAAAATCGATTTGTCGCAGGATTTTGACCACAAATTAACGATTTCGAAAATAATGAATTTATCCATTACTCTCTGACCGTACTGTATATTATATTTAATAGGGAACAAAGGTAGGAACAAGAGTAGGAACAAGGAGATCGCTTATGCTAAGAAAAAGCTGTTATTTGGATAAATTTTCGTATCGCTGTGAAAGCGTGGAGTGGCGTCATGATGTAAAAATTTACAAAATGGCGCATCATAATGCATCATTCTCTTCGCGAATATAAATGAGGATACCTTCATATGATTACCGCTTGCTGTTTGTTTGTCTGAGTTTATAGTTTTTCCATTATTAATATGTGGAAGACATGAAAATTACCTTCATTTATGATTTACAGTTTGTTTATTTGTAAGTTATTAACAAATGAAAACTATCGTACCTTACCTTACGTTTATCTTATGGAATTTACGTTACCTTGATTTATGGTCTACAGTTTGTTTATTTGTACGTTATTGATAAATGGAAATTACATTTATCGTATATTTATCTTATAAATTGGAAATCAGTGAGTGTTATTTTGATACGGTTAAAAGGGTTCTGTTCCTAAGCTAAAACATTTGAGTTCATAACCTATCACAACTGTAATTTGTTGACATAGGTCAATACACGTTTCATTATTGTATACAGTGCTGATCATATTGCATTTTAAATTTTAAGTAAACGTGGATTATAACGTTGTACAGTGTTTAATTTAGTAATTCGGAGATCGTAATGTTTTACGAGAAATATCGTTTTAGTTATTTTATGCTGATATTAATCAGACATACGTATAAATTGAGTGGAGTTCCAACAATAAAACAAATGCTAATACGAATTACATCTACGCATAAATCTCTGCTTCCGTCACACCTGAAAATCAATGAGTTCTTAATTACCGTAAGTTTCATAAGTTCGTACCTCACTAAGCTAGACGTTAGTGCAATTTACCTTTGTAATATAACAATACAAACGAAATAACAAAAACTTGTCTAGAGGTAAGGTACAACGCTGTGTGAAGAATACTTAAGCAAAGGTACGAGTCCAGTCGTATATGAATTGGACCAAACTAAATATGCAATACAATTTTATTTTTTTAATGTAGAATTTATTAAACCATTATAAATTCAACAGATAAGGTTAAGCTTATTTGAGTGGTTTTACCAATTAATCAACAATAGCTAATACCTGTATGAACTACAATAATTATAAAATGAACAATAATATGAACTTGCGCAACTTGATTGGACCATCACCCAAACATAATGATAAATATTTATTTATCCAATAAAATCTTCTGTATATTTTTTCTAACAGTTACATTATTTCAAGTGGGCGTTGAAGAAATAATTTATGACGTTAGTTGAGTGACTTAATTCAGTTACCTGTCAAAATGGTTTGAGGAAAGTCCTTATCGATCGATGTACGAAATTCTATTGTTGCACCCCATAACAAAAGACTTTCTGCGCGTAAAATTGCTCAAAATTTAAGTATTCCTCAAGAAACAGTGAGAAATAGAATTTTGGAAAAAACCGGAAATGTTGATACAAAAGTTAAAACTGGTCGTGTGTCAAAGATTACCAAAAGAGGTGATCATACTTTCCGGAAATTTATTAAACAAGATCGCTAAGCTTCCTTTCGAGAATTGGCTGTAAAATGGGCACATGAAATTGGTGGACCAATTTCAAAAGACATGTTTGTGGAGAATGAAAAAAACGGGATACGGATTCTACAAGTTTTTACAATCGACACTTCCTAATCTTAAACGTTAAAAAATTTATCATCTCACTTTAGACACTTCTCACAGAAAAACAAAAAAGAAACCGATTTTTATGGGTAAAAGACCACTGAAACTGAGTTCAGCGTCAGTTAGCTAGACTGAGGAATCTAAGTTTGACTTCTGTGTCGGCGATTCACGAAGTTGAGTTTGTCGAATGCCAGGGGAAGGATATCACAAAGATTGCCCCAAACAAAAGTTAATTTTCCGGTATCTGTAATGGTGTGGGGATGTATCTTTTCACAAGGAGTTGGGTATCTTCTTTTCATTGGTGCAACTGTCAATGCTGCGAAGAACAAAAGTATTTTACAAGAAGAATTATTTCCTTCCACTAATAAAACTACCAAATGGGGGATTTATATTTCAAAAAGATGGCGCAACCTGCCATATAGCGAAATCTGTAACATCATGGTTCCAGGAAATGAATACCTGTATTAAACTGGCCTTCAAGCAGTCCTGATCTATCCCCTAACAAAACTATTTGGCACCAGATGAAAAACACACTTCGAATTACATCAGTTCACACAATTCCTGAATCCTGAAATTTCAACCAGATTACTGCCAAATATTAGTGGGCACTACGTCAAAGGGAATTGAGGCTGTTTTAAAACGTAATAGTGACCCCACATAGTGGTAACTCTGAATAAATGGTTGGTCCAGTTAATTTGCGCCAGAAATTACTTGTCCTCTTTGTTCATTTTATAACTATTGAGGTTCAAATAGGCATTAGAGACTGTTGAGTAATTGGAAAAAACCATATAGTATCAAATAAGTTTAATCGTATGCGTTCAATTTATAATAGTTAAGTAAATTCTAATTCAAAAAAATAAAAATGTGTTTCTATTTATCTTGGTCCAATTAATATGCGCCTGGGATCATATATACCTAATTCTTTGCATAAATCTATTTTATGGAAATTCAAACATTACGATATTGCTCTTTTCAAGACTACAACAAATTTTTGTGCTACTTCTTTTGTTACATGCTAAATACTCACTAGAGCATCCAGCCGGTAAAGGCAATTTGTATCACGGCATAGCTCTGTGGTGTAGGAGGGGTTCTTACTTAGTGATGTAAAAGGGCACTCGTCGCAACTCCAAAAATCCAAAATCGGGCAAAATGTCAAAAGGCGCTACCTGCTAAATACATTTATAGCAGGAAAACGTCATGAAGAGATCTTAGATTGACCTAATATGAAACCAAAGCGTTCACTCAAAAACAAACTACTTTACTACTAAAAATTCTATTCCAAAAATATTTACGCGAAGTTCACCTAAGTTCCAATGAAATTCTAAGCTTTACATATAAAAGCCACACCATGCGATAATAGAATTCAAAACTCGCTAAACCTTAACGCAAAAATTATTATCGCAAATCAAAATACGATAATGAATTATGCAATTTAAAACACCAAAAATACGTCACTGCAACAAAACTAAACTCGATTGCAAATTTATGAAGTCCTAAAATTTACGATACGTCGATATCGGGATGTAATACCTAAATTCGTCATAACAAATATTTTAATTCTCTTACCTGTTTAGCAAACCAGGTACCTGCAAAGTTGCCTGCAATCGGTATGTTGATTCCTATAAAAAGTTACTCCAAACATATTTGCGACTATTCGCTGAACCTCGTATGCAAAATCAAACAGCTGTTCGGACAACAACGGACTCAAGTTACAATTTACGTTATATCGCTTAACAACTCTGACTTTCAATGAACTCTTACTCTAGAAAATAAAAAAAAACACTTTAATACTTTTACAACCAGTCGCAATTAAATCAATTCGTCATCCAAATATGCTCAAATTAAAAAAAAAATATTGCATTAAACCTTTTACGTTAAAATTAAATGATCAATGTAAACTTTTGAAAGTAATTACTTTGCTTTAAATAAATATAAAATATATTGACGTTACGTCATGACCTAATTCTCATGAAAACAAACACAAACACTAATAATGTACGTAGCATAGTGCTGTACATCATTGGGTTTACACTTAAAAAAGCAATAAGTACATTAACCTAAATAAATAAATAAATATATAATATATATATATATATATATATATATATATATATATATATATATATATAGTATAATAGTAAATAAGAGAACCATCATCGAAGAGTAACACAATTGCTACATAAATCACACTCATTTCAAATTTAATCACCTAGTTTACCCCAAAAGGCTGTGGAACTAGCTAGTGTCAGTATCGGCCTTATTAGAATTATTGTAAATTTGAAATACCAATATAACGAAAGATTATGACAAATAAAATGCGTTGACTTTGTGACACGTGGCCACATGTAATTTCCATGCAGATTCATCAGGATCATAATTTAAAAAATCACTCAGATGAATTTTAAATCGTAATACGAATGAATACGCATGTACTAAAAGTTAATCGATCAAAGTCAAACGTCGGCATATACAACAAAAATATAATACACAAGCATTTATTAAAATTTGTCAACCACTGCAAACAAAATACACAAGAAGTTTACCTTGTATTCCCTTTGTTATACAGAAACCTAGGATATGATGTCTCAACGGCGGCGGCAACATAATAGATGTAGGAACTGGAACTCCAAATATGACCTAACTCGTAAATACTTTTCTTTTCAATACGTTTTGATAGATTTTACAATTGGACGTATGTTACAGTATTACTTAAACTTCCATAAAACTTGACTACTGTACTATATACAAGTACTAAATATCACTTATTAATTTAAATTATCAACAGAATGAAGAGCTTCTTATTTATAGCGTAATAGTCAACAGGCAGCTGTTGAATATTCGTCCATGGACGAGAAACGATAACAGACATTATTTCTGCGAGAACGAAGCCAATATGTGATCCACCAATTAAGGGTGTATTCGGAACCAAACTTCCACGTGAACTTCTCTAAGCCCGCCGAAATGGGTGTATACAGTTCATTACTCCAAACCAACAAACTTCGTGGGTGGAGCGGCACCGCGAACAAAGGTGAGTCCTGCTACTACGGCATCTTTTACAGAACTAATTACTACCTTATTAAAATCTTCCTCTACACCACTCAACCAATCACAAAAAATAACTACTCAATATTTTAAATGCACCAAAACCGAATTAACTCAAAATCAGAACTGAAAAAATTGTATCATGCATCGAAACTGCGTTTCCTAAAATGTGCCTCTGTAATTTGGTATGCATAAGATAATGAACCTCAACTATAATGACCCTTAAACTAATGCATATAAAATCCGAACTCTTTGTTTAAAACCAAACCCTTATCGAAAGAAAGGCAACAGTCTGGTAGTTAAAATTAAATTTTGCACAAGATGTACCATACAATGTAATAAATTGTATACTAAATTTAATTCTATAGAATGTAATTCCCTTTCATTTACCAAAATATACCAATATTAATAATAACGAGAACATTTATGTACGCGTAAACTAATGAACATCTCTTTCAGACTAATCTAGTAAAGAGGAGTTCCACTATCCATTGATACCAATATCTAAACCAAATTTTAATTTAAAATTCCAATTTAAACTTGCTAAATAAACGAAAAACTTTATTTCATTTTCAAAATGGGGATTCTAAATGCGACTACTGTTAATAAACCAATCACATATTCTTCAAATACGAAAAGACAAAATAAAACGTTACAATTAAAAAAACTTTACAAATACTCCGTCATTATTACTTTCACTGGTGCGAGTTTATACTACATTTATATACGGTACTAACAAATAATTTACAATTTCGAAAATTATCGGCAAATCTTTAATAAAATCATGGACACATGGCACTTTTTTAATACTTTATAGAAATGTTCTAGTCATTTACGAGTATGTACAAAGCGGATAGAGTGTAGTGGGACACTAATGTTGTGACTATTTTAATTTTTTTTAATATTTTGTAGAACAAACAAAAATGAAAGAAGAGCTTAAGGAAAAATATATTAAAAGGGTAAAGTTAATCTTAAAGACTTATCTGTCAGCAAATAATGTAAGCCATGCAATAAACACCTATGCAGTATGTGTATTAGCCTAAAGCTTTGGTATAACCCACTGGAGTGATACAGAGCTAGAGCATCTCGATAGACAAACTAGAAAACTGTTTACATCATATAGAGCACACCATCTAACAAGCTCTAAGGAAACATTTTATCTAGCAAGATGTGAAGGGGTTAGAGGAATCAAGGAAATTCGTTCGTGTCAATACGAACAAATCGCCAGCATCAGAGAAAATGTTCTCAAAAAGACAGAAACATCAGAGCTACATACGTACAGTAAAGACAGATGCACGAATTACAACATTAAAACTAAATGACTGCATGTTTGACCCCACAGCCCAAATAACAAAGGTAAATGAGATGATGCAAAATTGAAAATTGAAAGCACCCCATGGAAGATACCCCGACCATCTGGAAAGCAAACATATTCACAAGACGGTATCCCAAGCTTTGCTAACACATGGAAAAACCCATGTTGAAACGGAGGGCACATTTCCTGCTATCCAAAACCAAGTAATAGTTGCAACAAAAAAGTTCGTAGTAAGGATAGCACAGTTATTAATGAGAGGTGTAAAAGTTGCAACAGGAAATCGGAAAACATAGACCACATTATCTCTGGATGTGAAGTTTTAGCTCCAAAATAATATATCGATAGGCGTAATAATGTTGCAAAAATCAAAGATATGTGAATGCTACGAGTGCCTTACAGAAAAGCTACCGTGCTACAAGTACATACATGCATCGGTCAATAATAATAAAAAGTCTATAATTTATTGCCACAGATAAATTATTAGGGATGTCGCGATAGAACACAATAAACCGGCCATCGTAGTTATTAATAAATAGAAGAACACAACGTACTTGATTGATATTTCAGTTTTCGTAGCGACTAATATTGAAAAATCGCAAGGAGGGGAAAATGTCAAAAATACTTGCCATTAGCAGACGGGATGCGGAAAATGTGGATACAGGAAAAAGTTATTATAGTCCAACTAGTAATCAGAGCTAACGCTGAAATACCTCTAAAGCTAAAAGATAATCGAAAGGAAATAAATCTACCTAAAGACACTTACCTTCTGATGCAAAAAGCAGTGATCTTGGGTACCTACAGTATAGTCCGAAGAGTACTGTAAGACGTAAACGTTAACCAAGCGCTGACGATAGTGACATGTGAAGATGTCGAGGGAGCCGGGGGAAGCCAGACCATCGAGCGAGCCTGAAAAGGAAAAAAATGTATTACACATTACGTGCAGTGCATTATAAACTGGTATTGTACTTACTTGTCTTAAGGACTGTACGCACAATGTAATATACCAACATGTGTTAACTTTAAATAATGATAATAAATTTATTATCAAACAGAGTAGAGAAGATTCCAATTACAGGACAATTACCTGAACTAACATTAATACATTATATTTATAATTTACATCAGTTCTACATTGAAAGTGAAGATCTTGCCATCTTGTGTTGAGATGATGACTAAAATTTAACTTGCTGTCGAAGCGCATGCTTAAATCTTTACCATGTGTGTTCTGGTAAGCACAACTGTGTCACGTTATAATAAAATTATACTGATTTAGTTTTGCGTCTATAAGTTATTACTTTACATTTAGATATGTTTAAAAACAAACAGTTAGCATTGCACCAGTCTTGCAGAACATGAAGCTCGTGTTGAATGAGATTTTAGTCATGATTGGATGAACTGGATGAATAAACTTTAAGATCATCCGCAAAAAGCAGTTTATTGCGCCCAATTTGAGATGGTAAGTTGTTAATGAAAAGTAAACTAACAGTGGTCCTAAATGTGACCCTTAGGGTACACCAGAAGTTACGTTAATAGCAGAGGAAGTGTAACTATTGAAAGTGACTCGTTGATTACGATTAGCCAAGTATTACGCAAACAATGACTGTAAAGATTGAGTGCAATTAAAGTTGCCTAATTTAGTTAAGATGATGTCATGTGGAATGCAATCAAATGCTTGACAAACTCAGGATATATCATATCAACTAGGCCATGATTGTCAAGTGTAGTGGTCATCAATTGAGTGAGGCACGCTAAGTTTATGACTGTTGACCTTCACTCCATGAATACATGTTGAAAAGTACAAAGTCATAACAGTATGTAAATTGTAAATTATTAAAACTACCAACGTACATACAGTAAAAGATTGCTTCGAGTGGGACTCGAACCCACGACCTCTAGCTCCCTCGATAGCTCAGATGGTTAACACCCCTACTCTAGATAAGTTGTGGTCGTGGGTAGATATCGGATCGGGACTGCAACTTGACCTTTGACGGCGTTGATATCATGTCGTAGCTCGGAAATTATTTTAATTAGATCGAAGATTTGTAACTTATTACCGGTACAATCTTCACAAATATATTTTAGACGTCGGTCTTTGTTATTAATCCATTGATTCTCAGCTCGAGATAACCCCGAACACGTTGAATACACTGCCTTATCGCACTGATCACATTTAAGGTCATTAACATTTAAGTTAACTTTTTAAACACAACAATTACTTGTTATTGGCATTATGGATATTAACGTATTAACTGAAGTAATGTTAAATTAAAAAAATACGTAATGTAATGTAATCTAGTGCATGTATGTATTCTGGGAGTCTATGATTATTCATGTTGTCTATGAAAATGTACAAAACAATTACGACTTTTGACAAGGCAAAGGTGTATGTTACATTTTCTAAATAAATATGGTTTTGGTAAATAAAAAAAATCTAACTAACTTAATTATCTTTCTCCTTCGTACCTGATTTTTATTTTTCTGCTTGTTTTGTTATTTAATGATTTTTGGCTTGGTTAAGGAACAACATTAAGGTCATATTTGTTATTGTTGATACCTATTAAAAAAATGTATCATGTAGATTGTGAGATGTATTGCACAAGTTGCAGTTACATATTTTCAGGTGTACCCTAGAAGGTACTGAGGATCACAATGCAATTACAATGTATTTTATTTTCTATGAAAATGTGCAAAACAATTACGACTTTTGACAAGGCAAAGGTGTACGTTACATTTTTTAAAATAAATATGGTTTTGCTGTTTGTAACCTAGCAATTTTCAACTTGAATTGCACATCAACAATGGGCCTTTTCTCTCCTCTTCTAACAGTTTTTGATGATGGTGGTGTGTCACAGGAGGAGCTTGGTCTTCCTTTATTTCCTGAATTAGCATTTCGATCTGAAAATCAGTAACATCTATTACTTTATTTTTAGGGATGTTTTTTAGCTGGCAATGCCTGTTATGATATGCATAGTGAATCGTAATGTCCACTTCCATGACTTTATGAACATTTTGTAGGTGCTAACCATTTAATCTAAAATTCCCACCTTTCCCACGAAACTATTGTATTTTGTGATGACTTCGGGTCTCTGGATATATTTATTGTGTTTTTATCCCATCTTTTAACAATCTGTCCTATGCCGATAAAATTGGAAACCATACAAACTGTTTGGTTGTCTAACCATTTTATCATTGAAATGTTATCCGCGCTCCTAGCTTCATCTTTTTTAGGTATATATCACGCACGCACGCGCGCACCCTTTACCGATCCATAGGAATCCTGACAGTGGCGTCCGGTACCTCACCAATCAATATTATATCATTTTAACCTGAACAACACTGTTATAAACATCCTTTGGTACTTCGCACCTTCTTTTCTTTTGCTTCTGTGTACATACACTTACAATAATGTGCAAATGACTTATTACTGCACAGTTTTATTAACAGAATGAAGTTGCAGATTACCACCAAATTGCTACCTAGTTGTGGATATGATCATATAATTACTAATAATGAATTAATTAATATTTCTTCACAATAATACCGTTTAAATTTGAAAGTGCGAAAAATTTTAGCAATACATTTTAGAGTAGAGGCGACAACGCATTATGGTAAAAGCCACGATATAACATGTATGATTACAAGATTACTTTGATATTGGCATAATTTAAGCTCAAAATTTTTTAGTAAAATGCAAGCAACAAATTCTATTTTGGTGTTAGAAACTAGCATAAAATTATCCCATATCAATTATCCCAAAGCAATACTCATTATAAGGTTCTCGAGATTTCCATAACGTTTAATCCCAAAGTTTGTTACTGGTAGAAATGGCAGTAAAAACAGATGCAACAAATAAGAGCTTCAATTCCAACAGCTCAGTAGTTGAGGGGGAGAGGGGGGGTTGCGTGTAGAGTGTATAGAATAACGTAAGTAACAATAGGGAAAGCCATAAATGTGTGGGCGAGAGATTGTTTAAAACCAAGCTAGGTGATTAATTGGTACACAAATAAATGCTAGCACCCCAATGAAAACAAAATAGCGTGTGGCCAATTGTAAAGGCCATCAAACATACATACTCAAATTTTACTTTACGTTAATTCTATCAACAGCACCTTATTTCCAAAAATCTTAATCTGAATAATAAAATAGCAAAAAATCAAACTATGAAACCTCTTGTTAATTGATCAGCCATAAAAGTCCTATTGTAAGAAATAAATCTTCTATAATTTCCCCATTAAAAACTTAATACATAAATGAACTGGTAAGCTCGAAACTACGCAGAAATATTTAACCACGAATACACCTTTCCGCTATCAGATATGATAACAAAAATTATATTTAAGCCGACACATTATATTTTTTAAAACTCCCTATAACCACAACAACATTTAAATCCGTTTAACTAAGTTACGATAACAAATTTTAAAATAAAAGCCACGGCAATCGATTAATTTAAAATCCTGCATATAATATCTAAATAAACTAATAATAAAAAAAATTCTACGTCAAATTCAAGCACACGTTACTCTCCCCACTATATATTTTTTACCTAAAAGCAAAACTAAGCACTGTCTTAACCTAGGTAAACCAAAGCTAAAAGAACGAAACTAAGGCTAACCAAAAACCTAAACCTAAGGTGTAACAAAGGAAAGGAACACAATAACCGACTTGAAACTCTGGCACAGAGCACCGTAAAACCTGTCTATAAACTTCTGCAAGGTACGTTGTTAGACAAAATAATGCTACCCAAATATAGAGTTGGTGACGTACAACTTACTTAGGTACTCGGTCTAGAAACATCTCACCTGCCACAAAATGAACGACATCTAATCAAATGAACAAAACTAAAACGAAGAACAGTACTAAAGCTAGCAACAAAGGTAATACTAAGTAAACGACCTCTAAGGTCCTTTAAATTAGGAAGCCACATGAGAGATGCGTTAACGATAATATTGGCAAATTTTGCTTCCTCTAAATAACTTCTCCAGTGACCAAATGAAAGCTAAACACTTCTCGGTAGTAGTAAAGTTTCTTTCATTTCTCGTCAAAGATTCTATTGTAACATATAACTCTCACTTTTCCATCAAGATGCATAAAAACATATGGTTCCAATTTTGTACCTAAAACGTAAACTATAAACCTCTGACAACTCGAATATGCCTTAGCGAGACCGAACGGTAAACGTTGAAATTGAAATAATCACCTGCTGTGTACGGTAAATAAGGTATACTGCTTGAACTCCGGTGCCGTCGGTATTTACCAATACGCTGATTTAATATCCTGCGACAGTGTATAATTAGCGTCACGAAGACGATTCAATATAAATGGTACACATTGGGTATCGGATAAGCATCCCTTTATTGCCTTTCCAAAAGTCCACACAAAATGTTTAATTTCCATATTTCCTTTTCACCGACAAAATAGTTATCCAATATTCTTAATTGCCCACTGCTGAAATTTAAGCGTGAACAGATTGCTGGTTTTCAGCCCCCTAATGCGTCAATAGTCTTGATAATTCTCAACCTCTCATCCGACTCCTTAAAATCAAACACGCAATCTTATAAAACTCTGTTTTTCGAAAAACTCAACTCAGTTTTTGACCTTAAATTGTTAAGAGATACTACCGACTTCACAAAAATCTTAGAAGATAACACGCGGCTATTTATATCCTTCTCTGATCGCTTCCTAGCCTAGACTACTTAGGACAGTTTTTAACGTTGAAATCCACGTTTCCGCAACGATAACAATATCGGTTCTTCCTCGACTAACGTCATTGTGACGTAATATGCCCAGACCTTTGGGAATTCCAATAAAGTTTACTGCTATACCTATTCTGCTTCTGCTTAACCCCAGATCCCGAGATGCAACCCCTACCTCCTGTATTGGCACTTCCTTCACTTTAAGACTTCTAGCTTCCGGTAGGGCTTCTCTAATATAAGCCAAATCCATTTCCATATTAGAACTTTTTCGACTAGGCCATTCGGTAATTATTCATAGCGTGAACACGCTCTTCAATTCACCGTACATACTTAATTAAATCATTAACAGAATTAATCTCAGTCAAACTAAGCTGTGTATGATAAGATGGTGCGATATTTTTTATTAAAGATCTTCCGGAAATGTTTCGTTCATACGTGAAAAGGTAGTTCTCATAACAGCGATATAAATGTCCATAGGCTATTCAGTTCCTTGTGTACGACGCTTAACTTACTTTATTGACCTTTCGTTATAATCCACTGGTGGGAATTGAAGTTTAACAATTCTACCAACTCACAAGTCTTAATATCTTTGTGATAGATGTAAGGTAAATTAACGCGATACGGGTAAATAAATCTAAACAAACAGAAAGTAATTGACTATCATCAACAGGTCGTGAAATCTGTAATTCCGAAACAAGTTCTAAAAATGCACTTAATCACAACGACTTAGAGTGCCGAAAAAATATTGAATTCAACTTACAAACTGGAATGCTTTTTGCAATATTTTTCGTAACGGGCGACGTACTTAAATTCAAATTACTCACTAGTGTCGAAATATATGTGGTGAAATTTTGATCGTCTCTGGTTGGCCTATAACCGAAAGATTCTAATGGTGAACTTTTCAAAACAGCTCGCGTATCTAAAATCTCACATTTGAACTGAAATAGTGTAACCTAAAGAAACAAATTTTCTTTAATTTTAACGTCATTGTCAAGTTTCGGAACGGAATTATACATTCTACCCAATAAATCATTAATCTTAGTTTCAATAGCCGCTAATGTTTCCATCGCGGGTTAATTTTAATTATTTTGCTAGTTTTGAAATCTAAAGGATACTTTCAATGCTGCTTAATTTCTCCATTACTTTCCTCGTTAATAAACGTGCTTAACAAAGCGCGTATAGCCGTAATAAGTAACCTAATACCACCTCGAATGGCCCCCTCATATTTAAGTTCACTAGGAGCAAACCGGTCTACATGCATTTTATAACCCATCTTAAAACTGATACACGAAAATTCTCAACACACCAAATAAACACTACCTCAATAAAAACTAATGTGTTACTACTAATCGACGAACAACCATACAAAAAATTTCCACGGGATAGTTAAATCCTGTCTATAATCCATAAGCAGTGAAAGGGGTTGACTCCCTCACGATAACTTTAAGTAATACTGGGTATAATGTGGGTAAACGCGCGCCCAATAACTACATCACTCGCCCCAATCTTTCGATCTTCTTCGTTTACAACTCTGATTCTCACTAACGAATCGATAAACAAGAACTCTTTACCCCGCTAAAATCACGCCATCTTTTTAAGCGCTACTCTAAACAAATGTTCCATTCTAAAACTGCACACTATACATTTTCAAGGAAAAACAAGCATGGTACCTAGAATTGAGATACAATCATCCTATCCTATTGAACCAAATAAATTTTCTATAATTTCTCCATTAACAACAACTTAATCTTTTAATGAACTGGTAAGCTCAAAGGTACGCAGAAATATTTAACCGCAACTGCACCTTCTCGTTATCAGACGCGATAAGAAAAATATATTTAAGCCGGCACGTGTGGTTCTTAAAACTCTAAACAACAATAATAAAATTTAATCCCTTTCAGCGAAACTGCGACATCAAAGTTTAAAATAAAAATCACGGTAATCTAACATTAATTTAAAATCCTACATGTGATATCCAAATATACCAATATTAAAAAAAATTCTAGATAAAATTCATCCACACATGAGAGATTCAAAGGAAAATACAAGCAACAAATTTCATTTTGAAATGAGAAATTATCACCAACTTATGGTATAACAATCATCCAGTTAACATTGGTAGTTGTAAAATTTCGTGACTGCTATGACCATACGTTTCATAAAAAACTAGCACCAAATTATGATATATCAATCATCCTAAAGCCACGCTTTGCTGTGAGGTGATTGCATGTTTTATTATAAGGTTTTCGTGATTTCCATGAGATCCGAGCACAAGATCGTTATGAAAAATAGGAGCAACAATGTTCATTTCAGAGTAATCACGTGTTTTCTTAAAACTGTAATTTTCATATTTTTCATAATTTTTTGTTTTTTCTGCATATTATGCTGTATCTATCAGCATATTTTATGATATATTTCATTGAAATTTTTCTCATAAAATTCCGATCTTTAATCAGAAAAAATGCGTAGATTTTACACAGACCGGGTTCCTCCTGTTTTGATTAGATTTTAGAAGTGCAATAATGATACAATTATTTATTTATTAAAGAGACACTGAGGCACTAAGAAAACGTAACTTTCATGGCGTATTACCTGATATACGACATGATAGACATAACCACTGGATAAAGCAAAGAGATAGTCAAAGAACATGCCAATTTCTAATTGCCAAAGAAAGCTCTGATATATCGTAGTAAATGTGATACATCTTTATGTGTTGAAATTTTCGAATCATATCACACTAAATAATATATAATATTGCATACATATTGTCATACACGACGGGCAGCTATTTTCTTGCACTATTAAACTATAATTTTCAATAAATTGATACGATTATGGTCTGGATAGTGAATATGTAACTATGTACATTATCCAATAGTTAGTGTAACAAATAGTTCGTATAGAATGTCCACATTCACAATGAACCGGAAACTTTGAAGTAGAGTTAGTATATTCATGACAGACTACAAAGGTAAGGTAAATTTTCTACGAAACTTATAAACAAAGTTTAATTATGGTTATGCTAGAACCAGCCTTTATTCATCGAAATTTGAGAAAACTAATTTTCTAAAGCATGCTCTAGGTATTCACTTTCTTGTCCAGTGTTAAAATTCACAGTCAAACTTAATTATGTTATGGCATTAAGTATGTGTGCAAAAAGGTCAACCAACGTTAATCATCACACAAAATACAAATGCGTATATTATTTTATTTTAGACGAAATTTTGTATGAAGTGAAATTAAGCCTCTGTTAAAACTATAATAATTGAACAAATTAGGTTTCCAGGACAAGTATTAAACTAAATTATACGTGTGAGCCAGTAAACGTACTAGTCTGAGGAATTTTCCCATTATGTTGGTTAGAAAATGGCTGAGTACTAAAGGAAATGGTGCTGTTCTAAAATTTACTAAAACGTTCCTGCTTTGTAGAAGTCAATCGGTACTTAAAGAGAGACTTAATGACAAATCAAAGAAGAACAGGTACATATGCAATATCTATTATTATTGTTGGTAAAATAAATTCTCAACAATTTGCTTGCAGGTTTGACAAAGGTATTTTGTTCGTATAAAAGGCGTTATATTCTCACAAAATAATAAGTTTTATATGTGTAGCGTTTCAGAAAACAAGTACAAACTCCAAAACTTTTACATTAATTGTCTACTCAAATTATTTGCTCTGCTTTGTTGCTTCCACCAGGTTTTGTTTACTTATTTTTAATTATTGATTTATTATAAATTAATGAATTTCTTAATTAGCTCTATGCCCTTGTTTTATATATCCTTATCCTTGGTATATCAAGCACAATAAAGGTATTGCTGGTGATGCAATGTAACATTATTTACGACTAAGCTCAGGAGTTAATTACAGTAAAATATAAGACTAGGAATTAGTAGTTATTTGTCATTAATGCTCTTACCAACTTGGACCAAAACGCCTTCTTCAATATTATACACATCCTATTCTCTATGACCGCATAAATATTTAAAAAATATATAACGAAATGTCAAATGACGTAACACAGTTGGAACTGATTGCATTTGTGTAGGTTTCAAACATTTCACTTCTACCTTGTTAAACTATTTTAGATTATTAGGCATATTTTACATTATTTCGTACTCTCCAGACGGAATAGCGTACTCTTTTAGATGGTATAAGTGAGCAGTTGGACATAAGCTCTTGTTTAGACCTTCTGACTCATAATGGTTAACGCACGATATAATGTTTATGATGATAGTTGAACGTATAATGAAAACGTTTAACTCTTTTAAGATATTTCTAAGGTATAAAAAAATTGGAGATTTTATACAACCCTGGTGGTACTGCGTATCCCGGTTAGCACAAGAAATGGTGTATTATTCTTTGAATGTTGTGGCAATTGCAAAATTGCATGCATGAGATGTAAAAAACTTTGCTTACTGTCCACAAGTATGTTGAGTAATTTATCAAGTAAATTTGCAACAATTCATATTGTAGAACGGAATGCATATATAAATAGTCGACTGATGATTTTTTAAAGTTGAACAACACTCAGTTAAATTTGATGTATACAGGGCGTCCCGAAAATCACCAACAAACCTCTATAGTGTGTCCCCAGGACCAAATTAAGACATTTTATCCGAAAATGCACACCTAAAACGTTATACGCTCCCCAGTTCAATTTAAAACGTAAATTTCTGATTGATTTGATAGAAATCGAATCACTATAACTACCCATTCAGAAGTGGTATCAATCTTCAATCGTTAAAAAAAATTATTTTTACAAAGTAAATTAAGATTTTTCTGTTTTATTTTGGTAATACAATTTAAAATGAAGGAATTTTGTCCCTAAAAGTTTTTCCTAAAATTGACGGTTCTTGATAAAGTTTGAAAGACAAGTTTGTATTCTGCAACTAACTGAACTGCGCTTATTTCATAATTGCTTTAGTTTAAGAACACATTTTAAATAAAAAAGTAAAATAAATATTAAAACTGTCTGGTTGGAACACCACACGACCCTCCCACCAACAAAGTAGAAATTAAAAGAAATGAAATAATTATAATAACATTTCTTTAACATAACTGCAACCTTTTTATAATAAGTTCATTACGAAAGTAAGCAATATTATAGAAACAAAAGCAATAATTTATGTCAAACAGACATTTAAAACTTCACGTCAAACAGAGCTTAATAGACTTCTAGATGCTAACCTAAAAAATGTAAGAAAATGAATTAATTTTGATTATAATCTTTACCTTCTAACCAACATATTCATATGTAGGTATAGAAGGTTTTGCAGTCGACTTTTTTCTCACTATCGACTTATTAGCTCGTTTTGCACCTTATGGTCAAGTTTCGTCAAGATCGGCTATGATGGCTTACGTTTTTGTATGTGTGTGCGTGTGTGCATGCATGCGTGTGTGCGTGTGCGCGAGTGTGCGAGTGTGCGTGTGTGCGTGTGTGCGCGTGTGCTGTGTGCGTGTGTGCGTGTGTGCGT
The DNA here is from genome assembly GCA_036346205.1 of Vesta saturnalis. Lineage (NCBI taxonomy): Eukaryota > Metazoa > Arthropoda > Insecta > Coleoptera > Lampyridae > Vesta > Vesta saturnalis. The sequence continues at coordinate 3,013,051 of JARFJB010001084.1, read as the reverse complement.
GTGTGTGTGTGTGCGTGTGTGGGTGGTGTGTGTGCGTGTGTGCGTGTGTGATGGTGGTGTGTGCGTGTGTGTGTGTGTGTGTGTGTGGTATGTACGTGTGTGCGAGTGTGGGCGTGTGCGTGTGTACGTGTCTGCGTGTGTACGTATGTGCGTGCGTGTGTCTGTGTGTATGTGTGTCTGTGTTTGTGTGGGCGTGTGTTCGTGTGTGCATTTATGTGTGCGCGTGTGTGTGTGTGTGTGGTAGTGCGTGTGTGGTGTGTGCTTGTGCGCGTGTGTGGTGTGAGTGTGTGCGTGAGTGCTGTGTGGTGTGTGATGTGTGTGTGTGCTTGTGTGCCTGTGTGCGTGTGTGTGCGTTGTGGTATGTGAGTGTGCGAGTGTGATCGTGTGAGTGTGCGTGTCTGCGTGTGCGTGTCTGCGTGTACATGTGTACGTGCGTGAGTGTGTATGTGTGTGTGTGGCATGTATGCGTGTGTGTCGTGTGTGTGTGTGTGTGCGTGTGTGTGTGTGTGGTGTGCGTGTGTGTGTGTGTGGTGTGTGTGTGTGTGTGTGTGTGTGTGGTGTGTGTGTGTGTGTGTGTGTGTGTGTGTGGTGTGTGTGTGTGTGCGTGTGGTCGTGTGTGTGTGTGCTTGTGTGTGTGTGTGTGTGTGTCGTGTGTGCGTGTTGTGTAGTGTGTGTGTGTGGTGAGTGTGTGTGTGTGTGTGGTGTTCTGTTCGTGTGTTTGTGCGTGAGTTTGTTGTGTGTCGTGTGTGTGTGTGTGTGTGTGTGTGTGTGTGTGTGTGTGTGTGTGTGTGTGTGTGTGTGTGTGTGTGTGTGTGTGTGTGTTGTGTGTGTGTGTGTGTGTGTGTTTCTGTGTACCTGATTGTCTGCGTGTCTGCGTGCCTGTTCCTGCGTGCCTCCGTGCCTGTGTGTCTGCATGTATGCGTGTCTGGGTGTATGCGTGTCTACGTGACTGCGTGTCTGCGTGTCTCCGTGTCTCCGTGTCTGCGTGACTGCGTGCCTGCGTGTCTGCGTGACTGAGTGTCTGCGTGTCTGTGTGTCTGTGTGTCTGTGTGTCTGTGTGTCTGTGGGTCTGTGTGTCTGTGTGCCTGTGTGTCAGTGTGTCTGTGTGTCTGTGTATCTGTGTGTCTGTGTGTCTGTGTGCCTGTGTGTCTGTGTGTCTGTGTGTCTGTGTGTCTGTGTGTCTGTGTGTCTGTGTGTCTGTGTGTCTGTGTGTCTGTGTGTCTGTGTGTCTGTGTGTCTGTGTGTCTGTGTGTCTGTGTGTCTGTGAGTCTGTGTGTATGTGTGTCTGTGTGTCTGTGAGTCTGTGTGTCTGTGTGTCTGTGTGTCTGTGTGTCTGTGTGTCTGTATGTCTGTGTGTCTGTGTGTCTGTGTGTCTGTGTGTCTGTGTGTCTGTGTGTCTGTGTGTCTGTGTGCCTTTGTGTCTGTGTGTCTGTGTGTCTGTGGGTCCGTGTGTCCGTGTGTCTGTGTCTCTGTGTGTCCGTGTGTCCGTGTGTCCGTGTGTCCGTGTGTCCGTGTGTCCGTTTGTCCGTGTGTCCGTGTGTCCGTGTGTCCGTGTGTCCGTGTGTCCGTGTGTCCGTGTGTCCGTGTGTCCGTGTGTCCGTGTGTCCGTGTGTCCGTGTGTCCGTGTGTCCGTGTGTATGTGTGTCTGTGTCTGTGTGTCTGTGTGTCTGTGTGTCTGTGTGTCTGTGTGTCTGTGTGTCTGTGTGTCTGTGTGTCTGTGTGTCTGTGTGTCTGTGTGTCTGTGTGTCTGTGTGTCTGTGTGTCTGTGTGTCTGTGTGTCTGTGTGTCTGTGCGTCTGTGCGTCTGTGCGTCTGTGTGTATGTGTGTCTGTGTGTCTGTGTGTCTGTGTGTCTGTGTGTCTGTGTGTCTGTGTGTCTGTGTGTCTGTGTGTCTGTGTGTCTGTGTGTCTGTGTGTCTGTGTGTCTGTGTGTCTGTGTGTCTGTGTGTCTGTGCGTGCGTGCGTGCGTGCGTGCGTGCGTGCTGCGTGCGTGCGTGCGTGCGTGCGTGCGTGCGTGCGTGCGTGCGTGCGTGCGTGCGTGCGTGCGTGCGTGTGCGTGCGTGCGTGCGTGCGTGCGTGCGTGCGTGCGTGCGTGCGTGCGTGTGTGTGTGTGTGTGTGTCTGTGTTTCTCTGTGTCTGTGGAATGCGTGTTTAGCATCTGCGCGCTTGCGCAGCAGCGTGTCTGTGCGTCAGTGCGTTTGTGCATCTTTGTACATGTACGCCTGTGCGTCTGTACGCCTGTGGGTCTACGCACCTGTCAGTCTGTACTCCTGTGAGTCAGTGTGCCTGTGCGTCTGTGCGCATGTGCGCCTGTGCGTCTGTGCGCCTGTGCGTCTTTTCTTGTGACCTAATTTTAACAGCACCCAAAACAAAGAATCTAAGGGATTGTGATCCGGTGATCTAGGTGGAGCATCGTTACCTGGTCCGATCCACCGGTTAGGGACCTGCGCGTGCAGTAATTGCTTCACAAGTAACCCAAAATATGGTGGGGTACCATTGTGCATAGTTATTGTCTCAGCTCTGACATTAGTGATACATCTGGAACTTCCCAGGAGTTATTCTGTAAAAACTCCAAATACGCAGCGCTGTTTTGTTAGTTGGATAGCATAAAATGACGAAAAACGAATTCTTCAACAATTCCTGCCTAGAAATGTGCTGAATTTGTGTTGAAAGTGACCTTGAATTGCATTAGGCTTCTCATCTGACCTATTGTGGAAATTATGAGGATCTTCAGTGAAATTATTCATCAACCATTGGAAATATTCTAGTCTAAGTAGTAGATCTTTTGGTAACAGCTCATGAAATTTTTGAATGTGGTACGATTTTAACAATTGTTCAGTATGTGTTCGGTGAACAGCATTTTTTAAAATATTCAATTGAGAAGTGACCCGTCTAGTGCTTGTAGTTGGATTATTGTCCGATATGCTCTATTTTATCTGTATAGTTCTAATGTAACGCTTACGTCCAGAATTTGGCTTCCTTCCAAAAAACTATCTGTTTCAGAAAGACGACGGTTAATGGAAGCAAAAGTGGTTTGGTGCGGTCTATGATTTTTCATATTTTTTATCATCTAACATGCACATATAAATGTAATGAATGAAAATTGATCCATTCAGTGTTGATTATAAAAACCTATTAAGGAAAAATAAAACACACAAACGTTTTAATTTTTTACATAGATTCAGCAATCTTACTTGTTATTTTAGATAGCGTGGGATGGTTAATTTTCACAACAAAATGCACACAATAACAAAGGCAGTTTCCGCGACGTGGCCCACTAGGCTACACAATCTTTAGGTTCCAATGATTTGCTCAACTTAACTATCAATCTTTAGGGTTATTGTTCTTTGTTTAGTAATTTACTACACTTGTTCGATTTTCTATCGTTCGTTCACTACTTACGGACTACTACATCGTGGATGAGCTCCAATATTCGCAAACACGTAATTTTAGATTATTAGGTCACTGATTTAACGATATTCGCACTCTTATTTATTTTAATATCTTATATCTTAATAAGGACAGTATTCTTATTTCTTCCGTATTACAAACGAACTAACTTTTACTTTATTTTCTAATTTTAAGGGGCAACGTGACTACATTCAAATGTCACCTGAGCCTCTCGTTTACCAACTCCAAACATTAACCCATTAACATCAACTAAAAACTACAATTCATTCTATCCACATCTTCCCCTTCCTTCTAGAACTCATTTATGCATTCGTAAATTGCCGCGAACTTTATTTTTTTTAATGAAGTATGTACATATCATGTTGAAGTGGATTCAAGATTCTCATATCATTATTAATTACACTTACAAAATAAACAACAAATAATCATTTCTTATTCTATAAAATACTATATAACTATGAAATACTATATATCTTAGTGTGAAATTTGAAAATCCTCAGACACCCGTTACACTATGTAATTTCGCAGTAAATGGTTTCGAAATGTAATTTTTTGAAAATGAAGTGGCGGTCTGTAGAGAGCAGCTTTTGTTAAGTGCTTATAAACATTTTCATTTCCAATTAATAGTCCGTAAATAAAGTTATATCGTGATAACGATACTTTAAAACTATCATAAATATTATAGGAAATTTTATTGAAGTTCAAGTTGTAGTCCAATCACAATGCAGTACTTATTTTTTTCTTCAACTGCTTATTTTCTTCTCTAACGTGCAATTTTATTTTATGTACCATCAATTATGGAATCTATAATGAACTTTCATTAGTACGCTTATAGACATTAGTAAAGATAATTCACAACTACATAACACTTGCTAGGATAAGATCGCGTTCCCAAAGGCCCCATGCGCTATTACAGCTATAATGGGTGCATCGTCTTCGTTTTCTAATTCTGCATATTATAATACCTTTTTTCCAACTGTACCCATTTTACTGCTCCTTAAAGTTACGAATAATAAGAGAAATGCTGCTGTGGTATTTTATATGTAGGTTCCTAGACATTTAATGTACGTAAACAACGGCTGCAAGGAGTTCCTCAAACTAACTGTAATCAATACCAATTGATGATTATCCGACAACACTCGTACGATTTGCACAGACCAATATGCATCATAGTTGTTAGTTTTTTCAATTACTATTTTCTCGCACATTCTACGTTGATATGTGCGTAAACTTTCCAGATGCAACATGACATCCAAAGAAGAGTAACTAAATCTGTCATACCGCAATGACAAATACATACTGTATATACTTATATAGTTACATTTCCCTGTCGTTCTTAATCATCTTCCAGTTTTCCGTGTTTTAAGCATTTTTTAATGTTTACACAAAGAGTATTACAAATATACGTTGATTTAGTTTAAACGAAACTGTGCGTACATTAATATCACCAGTAATGAGGCTAATATATCCGATTACCTTAAGTTTATATAGAAAATAGGTAATTGTACTGTGCAATCAATAAAGAAAGGTGGCGCGGCTCCTATGAACCATCTCGTTAAATAACTATTTGGCGCATTGTTTGTGATAATGCGCCCGTACTAACAGTAACCTCAAAATTGACATTTGACACTAATGTTTAGGAATGCCGAAATTACTAAAAAATACGCAAAGAACACAAAAACAAAATAAAACATGGTTCAAATTATTTTATAAATTAAACATACATGTTTCATAGTAACGGTCCCGTCTTTCTTTCGTCAAATGTCAGTTTTGAGGTTATATTTAGTGTCGGCGCACATATATTGCGGCAAATGGTTACTAACGACATATTTTATTGGAGCGGCGCCCACTTTCATTGTTGATCGCATTGTAAAATGATTTAATTACAATTAAATTGTTTCTTAAATACTATCGGTTATTGGCGAAGTACTTAGTAATTAGCTTTTCTAATTAAAATAGCAAAAAACATTTAGAAAAATAAAACGAGTACCATTGTAATGATATGTTCATAATTAATTGACAAACTGAGAGGTACGACATTTTCTTTTACCAATCGAAAGATAAAAATTATTATTAATTTTATCAAGTACATAAATAAAAAGTTTACCTCGAGTAGGATTTGAACCTACGACCTGTACTTTGCTAGACTAGCGCGCTAACCAACTGCGCTATAGAGATTCGAGCCCAAGCAGATGTAAATTTCGTCTTTATGTATGTAGAACAGATGTACTCTAGCGGTACTCTAGCAAAGTACAGATCGTAGGTTCAAATCCTAGTCCGAGGTAAACTTTTTATTTATATATTTAATAAAATTAATAATAATTTTTAATTACATATATACCTTTGAACTTATGCGTTCATAACAAAACTTATAATAAATTAATGTTAGTCAAGTTATTTTGGTGTGTGTGAATCCTTGCGAAATTGGAAGCTCACGTTCCATTAATATAAGTAATTTGATTGTAATATCATTATATTTAGAATGTACATCAGTCTTACATACATAATCAGTCTTACATACATAAAGATAAAATTTATATCGACTGGGGCTTGAATATCGATAGCGCAGTTGGTTAGCGCGGTACTCTCGCAAAGTACAGGTCGTACGTTCAAATCCTACTCGAGGTAAACTTTTTATTTATCTATTTAATAAAATTAATACTACTTTTTAATTACATATATACCTTTGAGTTTATTTGTTTATAACATACCTTATAATAAATCGCAAAATAGATTCGTTTAGGAGTGTTTGTTGAATAAAAAAGAACTGTTACTATTCCATTGTTTGTCTCACTTATTTGTAAAGTGCTATTAGGTATCCGAAAATACCCATTTTACTACACAATCTACGGAAAATTGTTTTGTGTCAGTGTGTTGACAACTATAAGCGCCTCCACTAAGGTAGATTACGTAAATCTCAAACGCGTTTAAAAGAATAAAAATTAATTGACATTGTTTGCAATGTTGGTCATGTCTTATTATCCTTTTTAAAAATTCTTTTTTTAAAGAAATTATGCTTATAGAAGGTAATTAACTTCATTCAGTATCTAAAACCCTGCAGTGAGGACCAAAGTTCATCACCCCCCCCCCCCTTTAACTTTTGAATTGTAACAGCTTTTATGGTGCAATTTGGTTATTATAAAAGTAAAAAAACTACTTTCTGGCGTGAAAATGACAGCTAAAAGTTTCAAAATGACAGCTGGGGACATTTTGAATTCTTATGGGAAGGGAGGTTAAGTTACAACTTATCTTAAAGGTTCTTTCATTCTTAAATCAACCGCCGAATTTGAAATCGTTTCCAAATAACTCGTATTCGCGTGACGCTCAATTTTGTTTTTGGCCCCCAGTTACGGTGATATATTCAAGAACTGGTTCTGACCGTACTACAAAATGTTACAGTTAATTGTTGCTATGGTTTTTAGACTCTGACATTTAGTTATCAAATTATGAAATGTATGAAAATGGTAGTCTCGTCCTTAAACAAAAAGACTGATGCAGTTGTCATCTTTGGTAAAGCTATAATCAGAATTAACTAATGTAAAATACTGCAACACATGAATAACATTAAACTCTTATTTTAAAATATGTTCGAAATGGTCGCTTATCTCTTGGCAAATAACCGTTCGGTTGGAAAATGCTTCCTTAACGTTATAAAGAACTTATGGGGTTACCTGTGCACCAACGTCAATGATACGTTGACGAAGTGCTTCCATAGACTCCAGACTTGATGGATAAATTCGAGGTTTAAAATAACACCATAGAAAGTAATCTAGGGGTGAGAGATCCGACGAGACCGCGCTGGCCACACCGTTCGACCCCGGCGATCAATCCACCTGTCCATATAAGTAGCGTTTAAGTCATTTCTCACAGTAATGCGTTGGGACACCGTCTTTTTGGAAAATGACGTGCATGCTGAATTCTTAGGGATTATTGGGCTATAATGTTATTAATGAGAGGAGTAATTCTCTTTTCTAATAACTGGAGTTACATCGGGCTATTTAAATTACCATCTACAAATATAGGCCCTACAATCTGATTACCCAAAATGCCTGCCAAAGAATTTAGTTTTTGGGGAAACTGTGTATGTACTTCACGACATACGTGTGGATTTTCATCACTCCAGTATCTGCAATTATGAGTTTTGACACGCCCGTTCAGATAAAATGTGCTTTCGTTGCTAAAACCAACATGCTTTAAATGGTCATGATTTCTTACGATCCTCTGACATAATCTCGCAAAACTCGAGTCAGTTATTAGGATCATCTTCTGCCAATTCACAAAGGACTTGCAATCCCATATAGATCAAATTTACGCTTTTTAAGATTCGCTTGATTGAAGAACGGGAAACATTGTAATGTAATGGCCACCGCCTTCGTACCAACATTTCAGAAATTACCTGTCTTTTAACATTTTCTGCAACGCTGGATCTCCCCGATCTTGTCGCATTTATTACCGTCCCTGTTGATGAAAATTTTGGTAATGGATTATAAAAAATTTTCTACCTGTTGGCCGTTCCGGAAATCGTTCATTAAAGATGCGGACGGCAGCATGATAATTGCAATTAGCTTCACCTAAAGTTTTTTTCGTTTAAAGGACGAGAAATTGTCATTTTCACACGCTTTATAACTTTACAACTAAATGTTAGAGTCTAAAAACCATACAACAGTGAACTGTAACATTTTGGAATTACGCGAGTACGAATTATTCACATCCCCATAAGAATAACAATTTCAAAATGTAACCCAGCTGTCATTTTGAATCTTTTGGCACTCATTTTTACGTCAAAAAACTGTTTTTTGCACGATTGAATATTTACGTTTATTTACTATATCCGTTTCCAAGACAGTAGGATATGTTTACTGATTGCGAGGCCCAACTCGTCGGTAAGACTTTACTTACCGACGTCTTTACTTGCCAACGTAAAATTATATATAGGTGCTATATTTAACAACAATAAGAACAAAAATGTGGGCATTTCTATTTAGAATGTCACTTTTGACTTTTCGTTTGTTTAGTAGAAATTAAATAATTTCAATTGCGGTAAATTTAATACAACCGTTCAAAATCAGTATGAGCATCACGAACATTAAGGGTTGTACCGGTCTTCGGCCATCGACCGATAAACGTCCCTTACTGTTCTTGATAATCACTATACTATTTTTACTTTTATAGTAACACACCAAATTGTACGATAAAAGCTGTTACCGTTCAAAAGTTAAAGGAGGGGTGACGGGTCCTGACTGTATATATCCTATACTATGAATTATTATTAATTTTATTAAATGGTTTGATTTTTTTTTAATTTCTTTGCGTCCCTAGCTCAAAATTGTCCATTCATTTAAAACAAACTGTAATAATTTACCGCCGACGTAAAGTGCTATAGACGTGGAAGCGCTATTACGTGCAGTAGTTACACCAATTCTATTAAGAGTAAAATACTGGAAAAGATTCTAGATTTGTGGTTATAATTACCGGGTCCAAATTTACCTCTGTAAATATTTACGTAAAACAAACTCGAAACCATTAACATAAATTTTGCCTTACTGAGGTAAAATTACATTATACTAATACTAATTTCAGGTAGTGTAAAATTGGAAACCTAGTGATGCCTGTATTTCGAATCCCCAAGGTAGCTTACATCCCCTAAAATGGGTACATAAGAACTAGCAAAATGGTTACAATCTTATACAGACGAGATTACAATAAGCTAAACAAAAAGTACCTTGCGTTCCCATAGCACAAGCATTAGTTGATGAAGCTTATATTCATAGACCAAATAGATAGTAGAAACTTTTCTACTCGAAAGGCATATTTTTGCTAAAGTCACTAATTATATCAAGATAGCTGTTGAGTTGTGTTGATGGCTAAATATTAAATAACCCCTTATAACAGAAAAACAGACCTCAAGGCTGACCTGATATTCTATCAACAAACTAAATTGACTACACATAATTATTTCATCTAATGGGAAATAAGTAGAACACCGATAGCAGTAGATGGATTAAGTAAAATTCAGAAAAAAATGAATATTCTTCGCGAATTAAAATGTCACCATTTTAAATCAAATTCAAACAGGACGATGAGGATGAACTTTGTAGCGGTTATTACCAATTGAAATACTGGTGACCCCAAATCATAAAAATACTAAGTACGAATGACCATCAACCATAAAAAGAACTTTTTCAATTCAAAAAAGTAATATATTTAAGGAAGTACTTAATAGATAGACAAACGTTAAATGATTACAACATCTATTAAACTCAGCCAACGTTAGAACATAAGTAACGAATGTATCGTTGCGAGTAAATTGAATTGTAGCGACATTAGCTTGCAATAATCCCAGAGGTAATGCTAATTCAGATCAGTGTCAACAACACACAGATTCTGGTACGTAATACCAACGCGCTTCTTTTTGAAAGCATTAATTTTTAAAATACACTTACTTTTATTTGATTTGCTTTAAATAAAGAGAAATTCTATTTAAGTTTAATACGATCAATTATAGTATTTACAAAAAAAAACATGCCTTAAGCAGTTATTTAGAGGGTGTGAGTAAACTACAGATTTACATAGTTATATTGCCATTAGAAGCCATACTAAATTAAGCTAAATGGTTTCTCATTTTATATTACAATCTGGTAATTCTAATGAACCATACAATGTTGTGGAAATCCCCATTAACGGCTCTATTAAACATTTGCGTATAATTCGTATTAACCAGTATAACTATGTAAAGCTGTAGTTCGTACTTATTCCCTCAATAACCACTTAAAGCATATTTATATAAATACCATCATTGTTTATACTTTTCATAAACGTAATATGATAACTGAAGAGTACACGGAAAAAACGATCTAAGTCACATTTACATAAAGTGAGTAAACTCGAATTCAAAATTTGAGACCTTGGAAAACTAAAATCGTAAAAAAACTGAATGCAAATTAGATTTGAGAAAAATATTTTTTATTATCTACTTAATACATTAATGAAATAATAAATGGTTTTTTTCTTAATACTAACAAAAAAATAGGCGACACACGAAGTTATGCAAAAAAATGTACGGAAAAATGATACAAGTCTATCTTTGCCACCACACCAAAATAGATATACCTAGGTAATTAAAGCTAAAGTAACCTCTTATCGATGGTAACATGATCCGTTGCCCGTAACTCGTCGGTTAGGTCAAGGTTTACTTATAGAGAAACAAAAGGATAAAAGGGCGCGAGAAGCTTATATTATAACACAGAGGCCCAACGAATCTGAAAATACTTGTTCCCGATTCAAGGAACAGGGTGACATATAGATACAGAAAGTAACTTACCACACATCACGGGTAGATCAAATAAATAAATCAAGAAAATGGAGGCTCAGAAGTGTATTTAAAACAAAAGGTTATAATCTGGATGTATTAACATTTAGATTAAACATTTGTCCACACTAAATGTATACATGCAAAAAAATAAGTTATTCCAAATGCTATAAATAATTTGTAACGTAAACCATTAGTTCTAAATAATTCAATTGGATAAAAAAAACAAGGTATCTATAAAGCTATGGCTATAAATAACAATTATTAAACTAGGAGCCAGTCATAATTATAATTATATACCAAGAAAATCGCATAACATTGATTATTAGAACAACATCAACAAGACGGCTAGCGGTTCTCTAGCAATATACGTTTATTTCAATATGATTATAAAGCATTAATGTTGAAATATATTTCTGACCAATACTGATTTCTAAAGTATCGCAACTCAAACTGGGTAAAAAAAATCAATTATAATTCAATCTTGTTTTAGTTTTACAAGCCAAGCGCAATTACTACTTAATTGAAATTAGATAAGAACAAAAATAATGTAAGTCTAATATGGGGCCTGATAACCTTCAACAGTGAATATACACAATATATTTTAACAAGCCTTAACTGTCATAATTAAATTTAACAAATGCCTAAACAATAAATGAGAATAAACACTTCCGAAATTTCCCGGCCAATAATCAACGTTAATTATAATCAGATAGAGGGTTGCATCAACTCAGCATTCTTATTAAACCTAAACTATAAGAATGAACTTAAACTTGTGTTCATAAAGTAATTAACTGACGTAAATATTATGAAAAGAGAAAGTGAATTAACAAATTAGAGCTAAGAAATTGATAATTCAAACTTGATTCCGCACTTGGGGTACCGGGTTAATTGAATACTCTGACCTTTACTATCAGGAAGTTGTGGTTGTACTGGGAAAGTCTACATCAGCATTGAAAGGTGACCATATGTCGATGACTACCAGTAAGCGGTTTGATTTATTGTTATTCCTCCAAAAAGAATTGACAATTCCAAATGAGAGAAAAACATCGAAGATCTAAGATAGAAATCCCAGAAATAAATCTACAATAAATTGCATTTTAGAATATAGGGATAAAATAAAAAAAATCCATTTACCTCTAGGATGGTGGTTGAGATTTTAGATTTTACATTTTACATTTCAAAATCTTTAATCCGCGTATACGCACGAAACTAATTAATTCCAGACAAAGGTAAGATAAACGAATATAACTAGCTTCATAATGGTCAACTTCTTGTAAATCCTCTTCATAGAGATTGAAAGTAAATTCCAAACCTAATGGTTAATAATTTAAAAACCTAATAAGTGTATAATTCCTATTTTGCCCGAAAAAAAAAGGAAAAGACCACGTATTTCATTCCCTCCCCAAAGGAGATGGCGGGCTGCTCGAGTTTTTCGAGCTCCTTAAGCCACAATCTAATTGGTTTGTGGGAATAATTCTTGTCAAGGTACATCTTATGCATCTTTTTAACGGTGAGTGTTTCAGGTAGGTAAACTCTTCGTGTATCTTTCAAACCATAGTGCGATTTTGTACCTTTAAAACTACATATATGTCCACGAACAATTTCTAACGTTTCCTGTGAAATTTTATGAGGTCGATTTTGGTGAGATTTTGGTCTTCTTTTAATATCTACGAAGCTTATAACACCACATAGATAACTGTTTTGTCCGTTTCTGACAGGCATTAAATTAAATGTATTAAACATTCTCAAAACTTTTATGTCTATTATAGTTGCGTGCTTCGTTAGTTTCAAAAAACTTATCGCGTTTTTTTTGCAGCATCGCTAACACGACCATAGTGTTTTCTTTTCGTTGAAACACATATAGAAAACTGTTACAATCCTCATTTTCACTACCTCCACTAAACTCATTTTTTTTCTTTAAAAACTTAACAACAAAACTAACATAAAACACCCTTTTATGCAAATTTTCCTTTCCAACTAATCTGTATCAAGAAGTTGAGTAACGCTATTGGTTTTGGAAATTATGCTATACCAGTAAGCTACTGTGGACTTGGATCGGTTTTACGTAAAACCGCACATTCAAAACTATAAGAATCCATACAAAACTCATTTTTGCTAAAATGTGACTGAGATCGTTTTTCCCCTGTGCCCTGTTTATGTACCGGGTGGTCAACTAAGAACGGCCGTCGGCCATATCTCAGGAATGGATTATAGCACAGGTTCGGGAGAAAAAATTTTATAACAAAAGTGGCCTCGAGAAACGCCTGGAAATTATTTTCAGAATTGTAGGTCCACCGCTAGAGGGCGTATTTGGCAGTTAAAATTTTCAAAAGTTACTCAATTAAGGGCATATTAAATATTATAATCACATTCCTCAACAAATTCTGCATATTTTTTATTTGACAAGTTTTAGTCTATCTCTTCAAATAAGGGGTGGAGGAGAGCGGGAACCTTGTTACGAAAAAACGCCTTTAATTCAGGTTCTGTTTGACCGATTTTAATAAACTTGATATTGTTTGAAAGAGCTTTTATTAGCAACAGAAAATTTGTAAATTTGAAGCAATCTGATTAATAACATAAATGCTAGATGGCGCTGTTTAATATTTTTTTAATATTGTGTTTTCTCTTTACAATTTTAAATGGAAGCATAAAAATTCAAGTAGGTCTTTAAAGTAGAATAAATGAGTAATAAAACAGTAAAAACTGCAAGTCGGTATCTTTTTCCTATCCTGAGATATCGTAAGAAACAGGTAAATGGCGGGAATTGTTCTTCCATCGTCTAGTAGGCTTGTTCGCGTTAACGGAAATTATTAAATTTAGCCTGGATGAAAAGATCTTACTTTGGTCTGCAGTAATTTAAACTGTTATCATACTAATGTTATGGTTGCCGCTAGATTACCTAAATGTAATGCTGTCGCTACTAACAATGAGAACAAATTATAAAATAATAATGCAATAAATCTAACATTTTTTTAATTATGTAAGAATGTTATATTTGTTTTCAAGCGATGTGTTAGTAAATCAAAAGCATAAAATATCAATAAAAACCGATATTTGCCCAGGAACAACAAATGCAGTTTAAAATATGAATTACGATTTACTGATGACAACAAAATTAATAAAGAGGGCCATGTAAGATATAAAATAAATTCCCTGTTGAAAGCAAACAAGCTATGATTTTCACGCATAAGTCAAAGATTATTCATCGTGTAGCATTTAATAGACTTTCTTTATCTCTTCGTACCAAAATGATTCTTACGAATGAAGAAGCATTTGATATGTTGGCAGTTTATTTTGAATGTATGAGAAATGCAACCGTTGCTGCTAGAGTGTACGCACTGCAGTACCCAAACAGACGGCGTCATAGCAGAAGAGTTTTTCTCCGACTCGCACACCGTGTGCGTACTACTGGAAATGTGAATCTTCCTGTGTACCGAAGACAACGCAGAGGTAGAACAGAGGTAAATGTTATTGATGTTTTAGCTTATGTAAATGTTAACCCCCATTCAAGCACCAGAGCTATAGCAAGAGACTTAGGTATATGTCGAACGACCGTCCAAAATATTTTAAGAGAACACAGGTGACTACTTATTTATTAATGTACGTTTTATTCGGTATTATAACGATAAAAATGTTTTAATTCTTTTCGTTTGTCGTTATATGTTTCTCATTTTTATCATACCGAAAATGTCATTACATCAAAGTTAACTTGTGACAACATGACTAATGTATTTGCCGCCATTTTATGTCCAGTTTCAATAAAACACCAAATTATTTAATGAAATTATCTTATGCTATGTGAATAGATTTTAACTAACAACATGATAATTAAGTGAGGCAAAGTAAAGTAAAAGGTACCAATAATAAAAATAATGAGAGGCAAGAAAAAATTCGTAATAACATTACGAGAGTTAATGCGTTTAAAATCCTTTTCGTTTACTAACAACGAAGTACTTCAATGTGTCTTATTGATCTGATTACTTTATAAATTATAATATATACTATTTTAGATTGCACACATATCACATGGTCCTACACCATAGTTTGAATGCTCAAGATTTCGATGACAGGTTAGATTTTTGCAACTGGCTCTCAAATATGATACACGACGATCCTGAAATACTTTCACGAATTATGTGGACAGATGAGGCTACTTTTCATAGTGATGGTAGTGTAAACCGACATAATATGCACTACTGGTCTGAAACGAATCCCCACTGGATGCAGGAAGTCCAACATCAGGGTCGTTGGTCTGTAAATGTGTGTGTGAGATTCTAGGTGGAGAAATAATTGGGCCTTTTTTTTAATGAGACTGTTAATGGAGAATGATATTTAGATTTTTTAGCAACGAATTGCCCTGAAAGGTGGATAGGACGTGGAAGTTTATTTACTTGGCCACCAAGATCTCCAGACCTAACTTGTTTAGATTTTTATTTATAGCGGCGAATAAAAGATCTCATTTATGCTGATAGACCCACAACTAGAGCTGACATGATTGAAAGAATACGACAGACAATACGAAGTATTTCAAGGGAGACATTGAAACTGCTGTTCTCTCCACCCGTCAGCGATTGATTTAATGCATTGAAAATGATGGACGACATTTCGAATATCTAGTGCGACACTAATTACGTAGTGATTTTTTAAGCTTTTAATTGTTAGATTTATCACATTATTATTTTATGATTTGTTCTCATTGTTAGTAGCGACAGCATTACATTTAGGTAATCTAGCGGCAACCATAACATTAGTATGATAACAGTTTAAATGACTGCAGACCAATGTAAGATCTTTTCATTCAGGTTAAATTTAATAATTTCCGTTAACGCGAACAAGCCTACCAGACGATGGAAGACAATTCCCGCCTTTTACCTGTTTCTTACGATATCTCATGATAGGAAAAATATACCGACTTGCAGTTTTCACTGTTTTATTACTAATTTATTCTACTTTAAAGACCTACTTGAATTTTTATGCTTCCATTTAAAATTGTAAAGAGAAAACACAATATTAAAAAAATATTAAACAGCGCCATCTAGCATTTATGTTATTAATCAGATTGCTTAAAATTTACAAATTTTCTATTGCTAACAAAACCTCTTTCAAATAACATCAAGTTTACTAAAATCGGTCAAACAGAACCTGCATTAAAGGCGTTTTTTCGTAACAAGGTTCCCGCTCTCCTCCACCTGTTATTTGAAGAGATAGACTAAAACTTGTCAAATAAAAACATGCAGAATTTGTCGAGGAATGTGATTATAATATTTAATATGCACCTTAATTGAATAAATTTTGCTTTTAAGTATTTTAACTGTCAAATACGCCCTCTAGCGATGGACCTACAATTCTGGAAATAATTTCCAGGCGTTTCTCGAGGTCACTTTTGTTATAAAATTTTTTTTCCCGAACCTGTGCTATAATCCATTCCTAAGATATGGCCGACGGCCGTTCTTAGTTGGCCACCCGGTACATCAAATCAAATCAATGATGCGGAATTTTGAGAACTTCTGATCAACCTTAATTAATGTTACCAATAAGGAGCGCGTGGTGAGCTTTACTTTCCTCAATCTTTGGTAAATTGGCCTCGATTGCCGTTACCCCTGGAAATATTACAACTTAGTCTCGCTACAACTTTGATTAGTCATGCATTCACATCCATTGTACTTTACATCGATCATAATTTGTTATCAACAATGCACCATTCACATAACAAACGTGAAGAACATAGAAAATTGGTCGTAACCTTATCGGACTATTGTTTGGTCAACCAAACATCTTGGCCATATACCCTTACCCGTGCGAATAATAGTGAGCGGTGACAGCAATTGGCGTACTCAAAAGATGCCTCCAAATTTCCGATGCTTGAGAATTTCCCACAAACAGTACGAGTAAATAAATGCAGATAATTGCTTGAAAATCCAATTATGGTTGCACTTGGATCGTGACTTCAAATGAAACATCTTTTTAGCCAATCTTAAGAACAAGTAACATACACATGTTACCGATGTAGTTCATTATATGCTATTTTTTCTATCTAATAATAAAGCCGAAACCAACCGTAGACCATAATAGTAAAACTGATGCACAAAAAATATCAATTTATACTATTCACGCTTAAAAATGAAATGAATGATCCATTTAGATAATGAAAAGAAAAATAAAATGGTTCTAATTAACTATTATTAAGGAGAACTGAATTTTCCTTTCTCATTCGAACAGCACTCGAATAAATCTCAAACTAAATTTGAATAGATTTTGAAATGCACTGATTCGATCTATGAAAACTGTACCTAGATACAACAGGAGTTTCTTCTTGTGACATAATTGTAAAAAGTTTATTTATTTTTAACGTTACAAGTAAATTCCTAAGTTTCCTTTTCAAATTAAAGCCTAACATAAAATCCATTTGGTACCAATAAGAAAATTATGTGATGTAATTGACTTCGTTTCATAACGTTTCTAAAGTTTACGAGTTGAAGCTGTTATTTATAAAGTTAACGAGGATTTGGTTCTTTTTGCATTCATTATACTGGAATGCTAGCTCTATATGATTTTGTAATACATAATTCAGTTAGATGTATTTAAAGCTTTAGGCTTTTCATAACTAGAAAGGAAGACGGAAATGGTAGTGGAATACAAATTCTGTATTAAATCGACTCATTTGAATCGTTAAATATCATTAGTTAAAGCTTGATATACAGTGTGTCCCGATGTCGTTGTTTTAGTTGTTTTTTAAAAATATTTTTGCTATTATCAAAGATAGAAGTTTGCAGTTTTTTCACATACTACTTTGTTGACCTACATTTCATGGCAAAATCGAAAATTCAGTATCTTTATATATCGACAGCTAAACGTCGATATTTCCATACTTTTTTCAAGATCTTTTATGTACCTCGCTTAACAGTATTATATTTCGTCAACATATATTCAGCGGCGTACTTACAAGTCTTCTACGGGGTGTGGTTTTTGAGTAATAATACCAAGTTGCTTTTTTTTTAATGGGAATCACAGTTCTTTCTTATCTTTTCAAAATTATAAATAGAGACATTCCTGAAATACATCTTCCAAATATTTTTCAACAAGACGGTGCCTCAGCCCAGAATACTTTCAAACGAAGGAATTACTTAGAAAACCGTTTTCCAAATCGTTGGATTTCAACGTTTGGTTCGGTATTATGATGATTTTGATAAATTATGTTTTCAGAAAACCCAAAGGAAGAAATCCATTATCCACAAATCTGTAGATCGAGGCGGCCGTAACACCGAACAGAATGTTACAATCCAACGATTTGAGAATCGGTTTTCTAAGTAATTCCTCACTGTCAAAGCATTATGGGCTGGGGCACCGCTTTGTAAAAAAAAGTATTTGGAGGATGTGTTTCAGGAATGTCTATATCTATATTTTTGAAAAACTAAGAAGTAACCGCAGCTGATGGTTGCAAGCCACCTATGATTCCAATTGAAAAATGCAAGATTATATTATTACTCAAAAACCGTACCCCGTAGAGGAATCCTAAGCACTCCAATTAATTCCTTACTTCGCAATATATAAGTACCGTTGACGAAATATATCAGTATAATAGTATTAAGCGAGGTATAAAGCCTTGAAGAAGTGTAGAAATATCGTTTGACTATAAGTCGAAAATAAAAGTAGATACTAAATTTTCGGTTTTGCCATGAAATGTAGGTTAACGAAGTAGTACGTGCATGCAAAAACGGCAAACTTCTATCTTTGATAATAACAATGATTAAAAAACAACTAAAACAACGAAATCGGGACACACGGTCTGCAAAGTTTGTATGCTGTGTTATTGTAGATTTAAAAGAGAAACGGTAGCAATTTATTTGATTGGGCATTTTTGAATTATAATTAGTTAATTAATCTATTAATGTTAATTCAAAATGTATCAGAATTTACATTTTAGCTTATGTGCATTGTGCAATGTGTATCTTCGTTTATAAAATAAACCTAAAAAATGTAATGGGCAAAGGAGATTTAGCAAAAGGGTGGGGAATGTGCGACATACAGACAATACAGAGATGTATGTAGTTATTAAAGAAATATCTCTTTATTGTAGATGCACATCCTTTGAAAATTAAATGCACGAGATCATCATATTTCAAATTTAATTCACGTAAAAACTCCATCAACAAAATGGATAATTGAAATCCCAATTAGTGGTTAAGGGCCGGTTCTGGACCAATTCAAGGTCACTCGCCCGCTGATGGTGAGAAATGTAAGCTTTTGATTTCTTCCAGATCAAACCTTTGGCGGAAAATTTAAATTTTTGTAGCTCGCTAAAAATAGAAATTTCAATGCCACCATCCTCATCATATTACAAGGTCACTCTGCGGTCAAACGGTTTGGGGGGAAATTTGTATGTCAAGGTCAAAAGGTAAAAATAGAAATTGCAATATCATCATCAATTACAATTCTTAGAAGTCTAAAAATAGAGTGGTCAAGGGCAAAGATTATTGACCTGTAGAGGTATTGTATGAGATTTCTTGGTTTATAGTAAAAGGCTTTCTTTGCGTGTGCATGATTCAGTAAAGTTTTTATAGTTAAACGTGACGAAAGTGATGCATGAAGCAGCTACCCTAATGCAAAAGTTAACCCTAGTAGGTGATAGAAATATTTTTAAGCAGATAAGTTCAGTTTCAAACAAAAATTAATTTTGCTCTAAAACGGACCAGAATTTGCCAAAATAAATTAAACCCCCCATCTCCACCTGTCGACGTTTCAACGTATTTAACACATATATCAAATTGTGGCAGCTACCCTAATATAAAAGCTACCCTAGTAGTTGATAGACATATTTTTAAGCAGATTTTTCTAAGTACCAGCCTTTTCAAACAGAAAATACATTTTTCTCAAAAACGGGCCAGAATTTGCCAAAAATAAATTAAAAAAAAACATTTTTCCCCCACCCCATCTCTCCCGGTCGACTTTTCATCGTATCTGACACATATATCAAATGGGGGCAGCTACCACTAATATAAAAGCTACACTTAGTAGGTGATAGAAATATTTTTTAAGCAGATTTTTCTAAGTTCCAGCCTTTTCACACAAAAAAATCAATTTTTCTCGAAAACGGGCCAGAATTTTCTCCCCTGTCGACTTTTAACTTATCTAACACACATATCAAATTTGGTAGCTACCGCTAATAGGTGATAGAAATACTTTTAAGCAGATTTTTCCAAGTTCAGCCTTTTCAAACGAAACAATCTAAATTTAAAGCTAAAATAGAAATTACAAGGTCATCATCATCATCATCATGATCATATTACAATTCCTAGAAATCTAAAAATAGAGTTTTCAAGATCAAAGAGTAATGACCTGCAGGGGTATCACATCAAATTTATTAGAAATCTAAAAATATAATCAGTTCATGGAAACATGAGGAATGACAGGCATGTATGTATGCTAAAATGTAGATCAAGGTCAAATGGTACTTAGCTTGGCTAAATGGTGTGGAGGTGAAATAGTTTTCTAAACTAAAAGTAGGACAAGGTGGGTATTTAACAAGTTTAAACATGTAAGAGGTATTCAAATCAAGGACACATTTCGATCAAAATTTAAAGCTAAAAAGAGAAATTGCTAGGCCATCATATTACAACTCTTACAAACCTAAATATAGAGTTTTCAAGGTCAAAGAGTAATGACCTGCAGGTGTATCATATTACGTTTCTTAGAAATATAAAAATAGAATCAGTGTATGGAAACAAGAAGAATGACAGGTTGTTGTTGCTGTATATGCTAAAAGTAAACCAAGATCAAATGGTATATTAGAATTCTTAGAAATCTAAATAGAGTGCTAAAACTGAAAGATTATAGACCCGCAGGAGTATCATATTACATTTCTTAGAGATATAAAGATAGAAACAGTTTATGGAAACAAAAAGAATAATAGGTTGTTGTCTATGCTAAAAGTAGACGAAAGTCATACTACAACCCCACCATATGTAAATTACACATGAATCATTTCTTCAACAGTGTTTAGTCCTAGTACAATTGCGAGCAAGTAAAGTCGTTATAATGCCAGCAGCAATATCATTTCTGGAGCGATATAAAGAAAACGGACAGCATCTCCAAATGGTAGCAGTTATTCATCATCAGATGCAGATTAGCTTACTGATGCAATTCTCAAAGCAAACTCTCCTCTACCATAAAAATCGTGATGCAGGAATATATACAAGGACAGTTCCGGTGTCAACTCAAAATTCAAAAGCGTTCTCGAATCAGTAAAGATGGATTTATCTGCGTTGAACAGTAGCACTTTCTGTAAATCCTTCACGAACGTAAAAGACTTGGAGGTGGGTGCAAAATATAAACTAATTAATATGAATACTATCGACACAAAATATGGTAAACATTTTATCATTGAAACCGAGAACTTTAAGTGCATACTTCCCTTACGATTTTATGAATACTTCAAAAAGAAGATCGCATTGGAAAGTTTAAACAATAACTGGCTGAAAATGATGTGTACGTTACCAGGGCTGGAACTGTAGGAAAGACAACTAATTTAACATATCTGTGAAAAATAATAATAACATATATGTATGTATAATTGTTTGGAAATAAATTATATATTTCTTATTGCAAAAAATGTCTTCTATTTTTGATTAAATGAAGAGTAGGTACATCATAAAGAAGAGAGTTGCTATTGATGAGACTAAAAAATGTAGCGTATAATATGGTGTCTGCAGGTTTTTGTACATTGGCTAAGCTCTTCAAGGTTAAAATTTATTGGTATCATATTACAATTCATACAAACCAATTTTCAAGGTTAAATTTTATTGACAAGGTATAGAGAAGGTATCATATTACAGTTCTTATGTTAGACTCTTCAAGGTTCTTAGGAATAGCAAAATAAGCATTCTTAACCAATGACACATGTAACTAGCTTTGTGCATGCATAGGTCAAGGTGAGTATTGTCGGACTTTGTGCATACTCGGTATTGCTCGTGTATCCTCGTAGAGTATACCCTTCTGTATAAGTTGAAATTTTATAATCACATATCATTCGCTTCGACATCACGTTTTTCTAAAAGTTTATTTGTGAAAGCACTGTTTTTGCACAGTGAAGTCTCTTACGTATTTACTATTGTAATAGTGTGTGTGTAAACCTAACCAGAAAATCATTTCTTTTGTTTAAATGTAGCATGTAGAAATGCTGCAGGATTGCATTAGCGCATATACAATGCGCTAACCAAGACAACCAGACAAATACAGAAAAGTAATGATTGTTATAATTGATGTGCAAGGATTCATCACTCTCTCTCTCTCAACAACCCCAATAATTTTTTCTTGTTTCTAAGAATTACAGCTATCTGTATTTGGGAAAAATGATCCAGTTCTTCTTTGAAATACTCATAAAAGCGTTGAGGTAATACATGTGAATAAGATATGTATATAGATGTTAGTTAGTAAATCTTTTTTTATTAGAATTTCGTTACAATTTTTTCATATAAATTATATACACGCGCCAAAGCGCAGTGACAAGTGTTTTGTGTATGAAAAAACAGCTTGAATTAAGTTTGGGTAAAGTAGGTTGTTCTTCAAACACCGTAACACGTTGTTTTAAAATTTTTGAATATAATCAGCTTTCTCTCGTCCTTTAACGTACACCTCATCTGTTGTTGATATGAAATCACTAAGTATACGAGGGAATAGATGTGGAGAAGTATATCCATATTCTCACATGATAAAGTGGTGGTTGTGAATTAACCAGTTAGCTTGTTTTTTAAATTCATTATCCAAGGTGTGTCATTTAAATGGATGCTTGAATACATACTGAGCAATTTGCTCTCCATTATATATCGCTAGCTCCTTAGGTTTCTTGCTGTTTTGAACCCTTGTACATAAATTATAACAATCATTACTTTTCTGTATTTGTCTTGGTTAGCGCGTTGTATATGTGCTAATGCAATCGTGCAGTATTTCTACATGCTACATTTAAACAAATATAACTGATTTTCTGGTTAGGTTTACACACACTATTACAATAGTAAATACGATTTTCCTGTGCAAAAACAGTGCTTTCACTTATAAACTTTTTAGAAAGGCATGATGTCGAAGCGAATGATATGTGATTATAAAATTTCACCTTATACAGAAGGG
The DNA here is from genome assembly GCA_036346205.1 of Vesta saturnalis. Taxonomy (NCBI): domain Eukaryota; kingdom Metazoa; phylum Arthropoda; class Insecta; order Coleoptera; family Lampyridae; genus Vesta; species Vesta saturnalis. Next base: position 2,990,207 of record JARFJB010001084.1, on the reverse strand, counting down.
TAGACTCCACGAGGATACCCGAGTAATGCTGAGCATGGACAAAGTCCGACAATACTCACCTTGACCTATGCATGCACAAAGCCAGTTACATGTGTCATTGGTTAAGAATGCTTCTTTTGCTATTCCTAGGAACCTTGAAGAGCCTAACATTAGAACTGTAATATAATACCTTCTCAATTCCTTGTCAATAAACTTTAACCTTAAAAAATTGGTTTGTATGAATTGTAATATGATACCAATAAATTTTAACCTTCAAGAGCTTAGCGAATATATAAAACCCGCAGACACAATATTATATGCTACATTTTTTTGCATTAAAAATCAATAATTTATTTCCAAACAATTATACATAGATATATGTTATTATTTTTTTTTACAGAAATGTTAAATTAGTTGTCTTCCCTACAGCTCCGGCGCTGGCAATTTGCACATCATTCTCAGCCAAATATTGTTTAAACTTTCCAATGCGATCTTCTTTTGAGGTATGCATAAAATCGTAAGGAAGTATGCACTTAAAGTTATCGGTTTCAATGATAATATGTTTACCATACTTTGTGTCAATAGTATTCATATCAATCACTTTATATTTTGCACCTACCTCCAAGCATTTTACGTTCGGGAAGGCTTTACTGAAAGTGCTTCTGTTCAATGCAGATAGATCCATCTTTACTGATTCGAGAACACTTTTGAATTTTGAGTTGACACCGGAACTGTCCTTGTATATATTACTGCATCACGATTTTTATGGTAGAGGGAGAGTGTGCTTTGAGAATTGCATCAGTAAGCTAACCTGCATCTGATGATGAATAACTGCTACCATCAGGAGATGCTGTCCATTTTTTATATCGCTCAAGAACTGATATTGGTGCTTGAATTATAACGACTTTACTTGCTCGCAATTGTACTAGGACTATACACTGTTGAAGAAATGATTCATGTGTAATTTACATATGGTGGGGTTGTATTATGACCTTGATCTACTTTTAGCATAGACAACAACATATCATTCTTTTTGTTTCCATAAACTGATTCTATTTTATATCTCTAAGAAATGTGATATGATATCCCTGCGGGTCTATAATATTTCAGTTTGAGCACCCTATTTTAGATTTCTAAGAATTCTAATATACCATTAGACCTTGGTTTACTTTTCAGCATAGACAACAACAACAACCTGTCATTCTTCTTGTTTCCATACACTGATTCTATGTTTATATTTCTAAGGAATGTAATATGATATACCTGCAGGTTATTACTCTTTGATAATATGAAGGCCTAGCAATTTCTATTTTTAGCTTTAAATTTTGATCTAAATGTGTCCTTGATTTGAGTACCTCTTACATGTTTAAACTTGTTAAATACCCACCTTGTCCTACTTTAGTTTAGAAAACTATTTCACCTTCACACCATTTACTCATTCGATCTTGATCTACATTTTAGCATACATACATACATAACAACCTATCATTCTTCATGTTTCCATGAACTGATTATATTTTTAGATTTCTAAGAAATTTGATATGATACCTCAGCAGGTCATTACCCTTTGATCTTGAAAACTGTATTTTTAGATTTCTAAGAATTGTAATATGATCATGATGATGATGATGATGACTTTGCAATTTCTATTTTTATATTAGGGTTGTTGCCCAAATTTGATATATATTTGTTAGATACGTTGAAACGTCGACGGGGAGATGGGGGTTTTAATTTATTTTTGCAAATTCTGGCCCGTTTTCCAGAAAAATTGATTTTTCGTTTGAAAAGGCTGGAAGTTAGAAAATCTGCTTAAAGATGTTTCTATCACCTACTAGGAGTAGCTTTTACGTTAGGGTAGCTGCCCCAATTTGATATGTGTTAGATACGTTGAAAAGTCGTCATGGAGAGATGGGGGTTTTAATTTATTTTGGCAAATTCTGGCCTGATTTCGAGAAAAATAATTTTTCGTTTGAAAGGGCTGGAACTTAGAAAATCTGCTTAAAAATATTTATATCACCTAGTAGGGAATATTTTATATTAGAGTAGCTGCCCCAATTTGATATATGTGTTAGATACGTTAAAAAGTCGACGGAGGGATGGGGGTTAATTTGTGTCAAATTCTGGCCCGTTTTCGAGACAAAATGGTTTTATTGTTTGAAAAGGCTTAAGGCTTAAAAAACATTTCTATCACCTAGTAGGGGTAGCATTTACATTAGGGGTAGCTGCTTCATGCATTAATTTCGTCATGTTTGCCTATAAAAAAATTTACTGAATCATTGCACACGCAAAGAAAGCCTTTTATTATAAACTAAGATATGTCATACTGGTCAATAATCTTTGACCTAGACCACTCTATTTTTAGAATTCTAAGGATTGTAATATGATGATGACATTGCAATTTCTATTTTTACCTTTTGACCTTGACATACAAATTTCCCGACAAAACGTTTGACCGTTGAGTGACCTTGTAATATGATGAGGATGGTGACATTGAAATTTCTATTTTTAACGAGCTCCAAAAATTTAAAATTAAAAATTTAAGTTTGACCTTGAAGAGATCCAAAAGCTTACATTTCTCACTACCAGAGGGCGAGTGACCTTGAATTGGTCCAAAACCGGCCCTTAACCACTACTATCCCAACACGTTAAAGAGGGCGCCATTTTCTTGTAGAATTGCCACACTACTTCCAAATGATTCAACATAATCAAACTTGACTAATAAAGCGGATGTGCAGGGTGACTTCATTTCAGGGAAAGGATGTGTTGATCATATGGTTGCCCTCCAGCAGGTGATCGAAAAGTGTTTAAGTGTAAAAGGGCAGTTGTACTGTGCGTTTGTAGATCTAGAGAAAGAATACGACAGAGTGAATAGGGAGAAGCTGTGGGAAATATTAAATGAATATGGCGTAAGTAAAGGTCTAATAAACGGAATAACGGCAGTATATAACGATAGCTGGGCATGTGTTAGGGTGAAAGGAGGTGTGAGTCAATACTTTAATATAGAACAAATAGTACGAAAGGGCTGTGTGATGTCACCGTGGTTGTTCAATGTGTACATGGATAAATGTGCAAGCATTTGCCAGTACAAATGGTGTAATGGTTGGTGACGTAAATGTACGAGTTCTGTATGCAGATAACACAGTCTTATTAAGTGACAGTGCGGATGAGCTACAAACTACTCTAAGACAGTTTGATACAGCCAGTGAGATCATGGACCTAAAGGTAAACTAGAAGAAAAATAAGATTGTGGTATTCGATTGGAAGGGTGGAAAGAAAAGTATTTACTCTACAAGATGAAATTTTGGAACAAGTGGACGAATTGGTGTATCTGGGTAGAATGTTTACTAAAGATGAAATAAATGATGGCGAGATTAGACGAAGGGTCAATGCTGGAAGGAAAGTGATTGGAAGTATTTGGATGACAATGGAAAGCGAAAATATTAACATAGCTGCATAGCGAGCAATCTATAATGTCGTGTTTGTCTAGTCAATACTGCATGGAAGTTAAACATGAGTATGTTAAAAAAAGCACGAAAGAAAAAAGGTGTGGTGGGTATGAGATTCCTGAGAAGCACATGTGGTGAAACGCGTAAAACTTGGCTGAATGTAGTAGAATGCATGATAAAAAAAAGAAAGATAAGGAGTTTTAAAAATAAAAGACACTTATCAGGTACAATATATTAATCTTGCGGAAGCTAGGGAGGTATGCAGAGATAGCAAAGCATAGAGAAAGACTGTTAATGAAAAATAAATAAGTGGCAGGGATTTTTTTACCTACCCCGCAAGAGAATTGCATGAAGGTTATGATATGTTATGTTATATTATGTATAAATCTCCAAATGATTATATTTTGTCGCTTACCTTAAATAGAATACCCTGGCTGCGAACAAACAATCAAAGAAGGTTTTTTAAAAATTTTATTTCCGATATTAATGGCATCAAACTGGTGCAAATACTCAACAACTAGACTCGATGATTAGTTTACATTCAGTGTGATCCATAATTGGAGGATTTTATACTTCCCCAATACCTCTGCTTGCCAATTAGACATTTTGTTGTGCAGTGTCATTGCGCCCGCATAATTTACGTCTATTGCCTTGTAACAAGCTTTCAAAATGCACATAATATTTTGCTTGAAATTTACTATACCGTTGCAAGCATCAATGGCAGCGCACATGAAAGTATAAATACGGACTCACTGATTTATTTTACGACGGTTGACAAACTTACAACGAGATGTGCATGGCTTGTGCGTGTGCGTGTGCGCATGCTGTGTGCGTGGGCGTGTCCGTGTGCGTGAGTGCGTGTTCGTTGTGTCGTGTGCGTGTGTCTGATGTGCGTGTGCGTATGCGTGAGTGTGCGTGGCGTGTGCTGTGTAGCGTGGTGCGTGCTGTGCGTGCGTCGTGGTGTGCGTGGTGCGTGTGCGTGCTGTGCGTGTGCGTGTATGCTGTGCGTGCGTGTGCTGTGTGCGTGCGTGGTGTGCGTATGCTGTGATGTCGTGTGCTGTGGTGTGTGCGTGTGCGTGTCGTGTGCGTGTGTCGTGTGCGTGTGCGTGGCTGTGCGTGTGTGTACGTGTGCGTGTGCGTATGCGTGTGCGTGTGCGTGTGCGTGAGCGTGAGTGTGTGCGTGTGCGTGTGCAAGTGAGTGTGCGTGTGCAAGTGTGTGAGTCAGTGTGCATGCGTGCATGAATGATGGGATGTGTGGGTGCCTGTATATATCCGGATGTGCCGGTGCGTAGAAGTTCGAGCGTGCTCTTGTGCGCGTGCGTTCACGTGCGCGGCGTGTGCACGCGAGTGTGAAAGTCTGTAGGCGTGCATTCGTGTGTGTGTGGGGCAGTATGTGGGTGTGTTTGTTTGAGTGCATCCATACGTGCATGTGAGCGCACCGCATGTGCGTGTGGTGTTGGTGTACGATGTATACGCGAGTGTGTGCTAGTTGGTGTACTTTTTTTCTTCAATGTTGTTGTAGGAGACCAACTATGTCTTAAAGAGTAACTAGAGAGATTTAAAATTCGTAAGCTCTTTCTACATAGACGGTGGGCTTTATAATTTTTATTCAATTTGGGATCAAAGCTTTATTAACGGCGAACATGAAGGTGTAATGCCCCAATGACTATTACCGTAATTAATTCCCCCTTTAAGGGAGATTTTGTTATAATTGCCTGTTATACTAGCAACAGTGAGGAAGGTCCTGGATTCTTAGACTCTTTTAACGTTAATAAGGTAAAACCGAAGGTTTTATACACATATTGATAAATTATAACTAAAATGTAATAAGTAAAAAAAATTAACAAAAATTCGATATAAGTAAATTAAATTTCTTCCTGGTTGGGGAACCCCCATTGCTTCGGCAGCCCGCAATGCAGTGGGCCTCGCGATGTTGTGGAATGTCCCTTTTATTCTACTAGGGATTTTCGTGGATTGGTACTGGTTCTGTAATACGATCGGATGTAAAATTTTCAAACACAAAATGGCGCATTGTTTGGTGATTCTAAATTATTACTGGGTTATTTTAAAAAGAGTGTGTGTATATAATTATAATGGGCTTTTCTCAAGATTATTTGGATAATGATATGAAATGGGTAAGTATTGTTTACTTTTATAATGATGATTTAAATAAGTACAAATCAGGGTTGAGGTTAACGTTGATACAGAACAGCAGGTGGAACAGGTAAATAAATATCTCGATGTTAATTATTTTTAATCTTTCGATCTGGATAGGGAATTAATGTTCTTACAAAACTAGGTCAATGCCAGCATGATAAGAGTGGCCTTGATTGCATGCGTAATGTGAATGTATCTACAATTACTACAATTTCTGGGATAATTAATTCTTATATACACACGATAATGGTAAAAATTCTATATACAGGTTTGAAACGGTTAATTTAATACCGGGATGTTTAGTTTCTCAATTTATTTGTATTTTACCAATAGTAATATATGTAACAGATATCAATTGAGGTGAATAAACTATTTCAATTGAATTTATACAAATGGAAACGGGGAATACTTTGTCATTTATTTAAGAAAAGGGATGGTTTCAATCACGTTTTAATTTCGTTAAACGTATAAACAGATTATTTATATAGGAAATTAAATAATCTAATTTTTAAACGTATTCGTTTTATTACAAAGCCAACCTTGTTTGATTCAATTTTAAATTAATTTTCACTTTTAGTTGTATAAGGGAGTATTTTGGGAATTCAGGATTTAATCATACAGGTAGTTCTTAATGAGGATAGGATGTGAATATACTGAGGGTTTAGCTTTTGTTCTCTTTTATAGCCAAGGGATGCCTTAGCTGATTAAAAGTGACGTTCTGGGTTCTAGACATCTATAGCCAAAGCGGTCAACCATAAATACTTAGAATTTGTTCGTATGGAATTATTTATACAAGGAGTTTGATTTTTTTATCTTTTATAGTCAAGGGATGCCTTAGCTGACTAAAGTAACGTTCTGGGTTCTAAATATTCACAGCAAAAAGCGGTCAACCGTAAATACTTAGAATGGCTTGGGTCTGGTGTTATTCTGGAGTATCAGAGGTATTGCAACAATTTGAGCACTCCAGACGTGGCTTTAATCCCGTTTTTTAGTTAAAGAGCTCGATATTAAGACTGGGGTTATCGCCGTCGTTCCTCAGCAAATAGCCCACTCTTAAAACAGGTTGCTAGTCCCTCTTTTACGTTTGATTAATATTTCAAAGGATTTAGGTGATAGGAATCGACAGGTATTTCAACTATTTATGTTTATAAACTGTAAAACAGGCGTACTTTGAAATATTGAAATACTGGAACTATAAGTTCAATTGGTACAGGAAATTGCTTTAAGAGCGCTGGTCAGGTTTTTATAGTTTCTCGAAGAGAAATTTTAATAGAAGTTCAGGAACGCTGGTGTAGTAATACTACAGAGGAATGCTTACAGAGAAGTATTCTGCAAGCAAAGTGTCGAATTATAATAAAACTTTCGCTTATATACTTCGTATAGAAGTGGGGTTTTGGTAAATTAGACGCGATGTATTTGGCACATATCGAGAAGGGGTTGGTACGTACGCAAACGTAATGCTTGTTCGCACATCTGGATTCTGGAATTGAATACACTGTTGTATAAGTTATTATTATATATAAAAAAATGTGTTATTGCTTTTCAATTAATTTCCACGTTGAAGGTTGGAAGAAGATAGTGTTTGTGATACGTAAAATGTTTATTAAGTGTACATGCCGATTTTTACCTTACTTAGTTGAAATTTACAAATTTCGGCAGCGCCAAATAGGAAATCCGTCGATTTTCCTACTTGCACTTCTAGCCACTACCTTATTGGAACCGAAACAAAAATAAAAATAAAATTACTCTTATTACTTTGTAAAGTAGGCAGAAATTTTCTTTTCCAACCGGTTATCATCTGAAAAAGACGTCAATTATGATTTCAGCTTATCCTCCTAGAACATAAACTCAGTGAAAAAGTATGTCGGATGTATTAATTGTATTAAAAACGTTAAGATATGGTTTTTTGTAACACAGTTATGTTCCAAAGCTTAACATCAAACGCTAAGTGGCTATCAGCAATAGTGGTCAAAATCCAGCGTAAGCTAGAGGCGTATGCGCTAAGTTCGTCACTGAACACTAGCCCTTTCAAATTTGCCTCCTAGAATTGGCTGAATTGACATATTAACTGCTCAGTATAATTGAAGAGCTTGGCGTCTATTTGAACATTTGAGCATTTTGAGGAAATAATATTGAATAAAAGCCTAAAGGCACAATTCAGTCGAATAAGTGATAAGCAAATGTATCTGACGCTTTGATGCTATGGATGTTGAAATAATTTTAACCATAGCATCAGATCTGCGATGATAGTTTTGTTTTGACAACGTTTCCTTTAATGGGATTATCATATATAGTACCACTAATCTGTCCAAAATTATCGATAATCCGGAAAAAGCGCTGTCTGGAAACCTGAAACCAACAAAGAAAAGCAACGCTTTTTCCAGGATTATCTGATTAATTTTGAAGCACGCGTGGTATTCGGTAGAATATTTCCAGAATAGAAATGTACTATATATATATATATATATATATATATATATATATATATATATATTTTATCAAAACCTTTATTTAATTAATTAATGTAAAGATCCAGCGTCCTTTACGTATGTTTTTAGAATAAATTATTCGCGGACCACCCTATATTTCAAATTATAAAGATTGCGCGATATTGCACCACAAATAATTCATTAATCACCCTGACGTGTTTTTGCACGTCAGAGCAATTTACACCAATCCAATAACGGCACCCCCGCACGGTAGCCACGAAGCCGCCCCAGATGCACCTTTATAAACCTGCGACGCGCTGCATAGATTCCCTGATCTAGGAGATAGAGAAGATATTGAATGTACTTCGCTTCGTTTATTCATCCGTACCGTACGTGAGATACCTGCTCGATCGTGACCGAGACTGCCACGCCTTTCCTGATATCCAGTAGCCGCCAGTACTGATTGCTTCCTGTAATCACCGACCTGTTAATCGCTGCCGCGGAGTCCATCGCGATCGTGTGATAACGCACACCACCTCGCGCCGGGCGACCTAAAGTTTGTTACCGAACTGCAATTAAAAGACACGCAAGTTACATAATCTAACAATTTTCAACAAATCACTACAGAACGTAAATAACGACGGGCTTAGTCCCCAGGAGTTATAACGTTAACATTACACCACCACATACACAAAGAGTGTAACGCAGGGTAGATCCCGATGTCACTCGCAAACACCTGAGGTTGAAGGTTTGATACAGAGCTGTAAAACTTACGACTTTTTCTTAGTCAAACAGGTTAGACAGGCAGCTTCCTACAGTCTACTGTTGGAGCTAAGGCCCCGCTTACTACACATACCTACACTACCTACAGACAAACACAATATAAACACACGGTGTCTTTAATCGCAGAAGAGTACACAAGAAACCCGTTGCATAAATTTGTATTAAGAATAAACGTCGCGAAATACCTAGTGCGAAACCGTTCTTAAATAAATTAGAATACCACGAAAATTGAAACATTAGATAATCCGTAAATTATCTAATATTAACCTGTAGTAAATAATAGAAATACCACAGCGTGTATATTACGATTTACCTTAGTAAAAGAAAATTCATTTTAGTATAGCATTTTCAATAGCAGGTATTTCGTTTACTTTATAATTTGTACATAATTGAATTTTGTTGCGCCGTTAGGATTTAATCCAGTTGTTTAAATAGTCTAAACGCTTTTCGAGAACAAAACGCGTTCTCAAACCGGTTCTAAACATATAATTATGGTCCAGAGATCTCGCCTTTATTTTACTCGAATCTTCCGAGTGTATTTCTTCATTGAGTACGACATACAAGATTCAGCGCTCCAGAGAGACTGAAGAGCATAAACATACAGTGCGCATAAGCAGAGACCAGTATTGATTTTCCCCGTGACCTAGAAGTAACTCGAGTTCATTGCGTTGTCGCTTCTGACCCATATCTATTAAGGCTGCCGCATGCGCTTCTGTAATTTGAATATTAAGAAAAATTCCATTCATATTCAAACGCGAGTTGGAAAAACTAGGATAGGGAATATATATATATATATATATATATATATATATATATATATATATATATATATATATATATATATATATATATATATATATACATTTGTTCACAGAAACGACTTCGGACACAATAACCAGGATTGGCGGAATCCCCAGGCGAGAGCAGCTGATACCGATTATATTTAGTTTTAGTATAGTTTATTATTATTATTATTATTGTTGTCAAATTACAAAACAATATACATCTTAAACCGCTTTAATATAATTATTTAAAGTGACAGTGTTCAGCCCACTAATAGTACGAATCCACACCCCGTTTAGTAAGGAATTTATAAACACGACTGAGCTTAGCTGAGGCAAAATAAAACCGCTCTGGGTTACACCCAAAGAAGGGCGGTTATATAAAATATCACGCAGCCCCAAAGAGGGAAAGAGGGAGGTTATATTAAAAATTTAAATTTAAAAAACGGCAAAACTTTTTAAACGCTAAGCATGTAACAAAATTTAGAAAACGAACAATACTTGCGTCCAAATAAATGCCTGATTTTTCTCTATATTCTTCGGAACACTCTTTTCAATATTGCTATCAGTGGTTTCTCCCGAAATTTTGCGAAATAGTTTCATTTTTACAATAAACCTAACTTAAATTTTGACAAATGCTTCTTGTTCATGACAATAATAGCTCTGTTACTATGGTAGTTGAGTATGGCGTCATTGAAGTTTAATTACCGCTGTAATTCATAACTTTCAGTGGAGTTATCGCCGTAATCCTAACGAAATTCCATTGCTGTATAGGAGTAATTTATACTTGAGGGAAATGTTCACGATAGTTAATAAAGACAGAAAGGCGTCGTGGTGGTGGAAGAGATGTTATAAGAATTTGTAGCCATATAGTGAAGAAAGTGCCTCATAGGTTAATGTGTGAAGTACCAAAAACTTGGCATTAGGATAAAAAATGATATTACTCTTTCAAATTATGTATCCCATTTTTTCAGACGTCTGCATATAATCAAAAATAGTATTTTAAAGTTGTAAAGAAGTACCGCTTTATGGATTTTAGTAATTTGAATAAAATTTAACTTGATATCACTCGGTGGCACCTCGTGTCGTCCAAAATTGCAGGTGCATAGGTGTATTTGCATGACACGCTTATTTGGTTTCACAATTTCGTAGAGTTTCCCAGTATGTCAATTTTTTTTTGGCGAATTTCCTGGAAAGCGAATATACCGCCGGAAGTACATTTTCTTTAAGGGCGAGTTTTCATGGGAGCGAATATACCCGGAGAAAACTTACCCTGGGCGAATATTCAGCGGCGAATATTTTGAGGGCTTATATGTTAGGGGCGAAAATTCCGGGACAAATATTCTGAGAACAAACATTCTGTGAGCGGATATTCCGCGGACGAATTTACCTAGAGGCGAATTTTCTTTGGGGGGGAATTAACCGGGGCGAATTTTTCTACAATCGCCCTGTTGCACGCAAGCAAGAGTAAGGCATATAGTTTTGTGAATGTGAGGGTAGTATTGAATAATTGCATTGAACTTTGTTTTAATGGTGTTGAAATGGGCTATTATTTAATGAGCGCATGAATTTCTTTAGTGCAGGTCCCAAAGGTTTAAAAAAACAAGGAGAAGCAAGGCTAAAAGAAAAATAATTTTAACTCACAGTATGAACATAAGTAATATACGATAAGTGAACCCAACGGAAGGCTTATTTTATTTACTCAAAAATAAAATGTAACAATCACTAAAAACTGTTGAATTAACGGATAACAATTTAATCCACGAACCAAATAGAATAAACTTCATTCAAATTAATATACTCAAGAGCACATTTCATTCATAAATCGAGAGCTTAAGGTATTCTCGTATGTTATTAAGCCAGCGTACGACTTTACATTCCTTAATATTACATTAACCGGTTCAAATTAACTGAAATAAATAGATTTTGGTTACGGCACAAAAGCATCCCTTTCAAAAAATTAAGGAAAAGATTTAAAATACCAATAATACCAAATATTGTATAAATTACATAACGATATTCAGGAGTGGAGAAAGAAGCATGTGTAACGTGCGTAATGTAATTTATAGCATTTTGCTCTTTTATTCTTCGTCTTGTTGTAAAGCTTGTGTACATAACAGTTTCGTCCTTCGTTAAATATTGTGTTACGCCACTACTTCATCACTTGTAGAATTAATTAGAACTAATTATTACGTAAAACTGTTCGTAATGATAACGATTTTAATTTATTTCTACACTCCCTAAATCACCTTTACTCCTGCTTTACCTCCTTGCTGTAGCATTTTTGGACGTGCTTATGCAATTTGGTTCTTCGGAATAAGAATAATTCTCTACTAATTTTCGAAACAATCAAGCCATTAAGGCATTGTTACCGTAGCTATAAAATATAAGACCGCTGAAAACGTATGTATTACTAAAATATTACTGGAAACTTTATTTCAACGTTTCTAAATTCATATACGTAATTTACTTACATTTGTATTTGTTTGGTGCTTGAAACTCAATCCCTATTACCGTAAACGATACCATTAGTTTATTGTTTTGTTGAAGCAGTTAGTGACTTTGACAGATTTTTGTCTCACGTATCTTTAAATCGGTTACTATTATTAGCTTCGATGACTAAACTACCTGCCACGTTGCTGCAATCTTTTTGATGTAAAGTTTTTTTTGCAGTCCTTTTGTAGCTGCTTTATTTATTTTAGCAGTAGAAATTTTTATGCCATGAGCATTCTATTTTTACTTATTACAAACGTTAATTACACATGGTTGAATACCAAGTTCCGTTTGTTTTACCCTAAAACTTCTAAAATCTTTGTCACGATACTACACATACCTTTGAGCTCTACGATTTATGTACATTGCGTTTACAACTTGCGTTTGATACTTATATGAGATTTAACTATTTATTGTGATGTGCGGCTACTTTATGCGGGCATAAAGTTTAATGATTCTGAATCGTGCGAACAGAAACGCAATGTAATTTTAGTTTGAGTACTGTTCAATATTTTATAAACCAATTTCTTTGGAAACTGCTGCGATCAAGTTATATGCCTTTTTGTTGAAGAGCTGTCATAAAATTTCAATTTGCCTTATTTTAAGTACGTGGTTGTCAGAAGATAGTTTGGATAAAAAATAGAAGTAATATGGTTGAAAAATTAACAAAGGACTTGGTGATAATTTTATTTTAAGACAATGCAGTCAAATTAATTGCATAATATCGACTAATACAACAACTTAATAGATAATTTGGATTAAAAAAAACAGAACAACCACTGCTGTGAACCTTCTATTGTCAACAAATATGAAGTGCAAACGAATCGTTTTTACGTGTTTCATCCCTTTTCCTTTAACCCACCGAGCTGGTAGCGTAGTGCTGACACGACCTGCTTAGCATTCGAGAGGTAGTGGGTTCGATGCCCGTTACCGTTCTATCTTGTATGAGGTATATGCGCACCATGTGCGGCTACCTAGGCGAATGCTGGGGTAGTATTTTCCCCCTCAGAACCCTAACTCCGTTTCTTCCGATCCTATCCTGACACCTATCCTTAATCCCACCATGCATATACACGTAATGTATGTATGTATACTGGGAATCCATGATTGTGGCTGAAGGAGCTCGGGAAGCTCGAGCAGCCCGCCCTCCCCCTTGGCGAAGGAATGAAATATGTTGCCTTTTCCTTTTCAACCCTTTGTCCCTTGGGTAGTCGCGCGGTATATTGAGAGCGGTTATTTGCATAGTCTACACCCGTAGACCATTTTTGTTTTAATATAGCCTCATAATTTTTATATTTTGGATGATGATGCTGGATCACAGGAATACTCTGAAGTATTCTCAATAATATAATCTATTTTTTTTATTTGCCCCCTATATTTGGGAGTTATTTTTACAAATTTGGTATAATATTTTTCACTAACGTCAAATTTGGTTAATTTATTTTCACATGATTGATATATGTTCTTTAAGTATTAAAAATGAGGATTCTTTAAATGAAAATTATTATTATAATCAAGTATTATAATCAATACCTTATTTACCTTTCGGTGTTAATGTGTTACATGAGCCATATTATAATACATTTTACTTAAACCTAATATAATTTTAATATACTTTATATTTCAGATTAAACTAAAATTTCTATGCTATTTTAAACTTGACTATGTATTCTCTTTGCCCATTCTTTTTTATTCTTTGCCTCTTTTCCTTCATTCCAAGTCAGTCCCATTTGACCCAGGCTCACTTCTACTACTTTGTTCCAGGTTTTCCTTGGTCTGCCTTTCCTTCTTATTTGTTGTACTCTTGTCTATTCTTCTTGTTGTTCTCTCCTCGCCCATCCTTATTATATGTCCGAACCATCTTAATTGCTGTTTTTTGATACTTTTTAACACTGGTTCTACTCCTAATTCTTCTCTAATTGTCTCATTTCTAATTATGTCTCGTCTCGCTATCCCCTTTACTCCACGTAGATATTTCATCTCAATTGCCTGTATATTACTTTCTAGTTGTTTCGTCAGTACCCAGCTCTCACTCCCATATAACAGTATAGGTTTGAAAATTGTTTTAAATACTGTAATTTTCGTTTGCTTTGTTACTTCCTTTTTCTTTATGACTGTGTTGTTTAGTGCGTGATATACCTTTGTCGCACTTTCTATTCTTTCATTTATTTCTGCCCTGGTACTTCCATTGGATTGGATTGTCACTCCCAGGTATTTAAATGCTCTTACTTGCTCAATTTCTTTTTCGTTTGCTGCTATTTTTGTTGGTCATTTTTACCTATAACCATAACTTTGGTCTTCTCCGGGTTTAGTTTTAGGTTTCTAGCTCCTAAGGCATTCTTCCATATATCCAAGTTGTGTTGTAGGTCTTGCTTATTTTTGACGTAAATCACTAAATCGTTTGCAAATGCACTGTCTGTTATTTCTACCCTCGTCATATTTCTAAATCCCACTTGTAATTTTTTCACTTTTCCTTTTACTTCTTTCACTATATCATCTATTACTACATTGAACAGTGCTGGGCTTAATACTGCACCTTGTCTCAGTCCTTCCTTTGTAATGAATTCTTCTGATTGTAAATTTCGTGTTCTCACTATATTTCTTGTATTTTCGTACACACTCTTGATGCAATTTATCAATTTTTCATTTATGTTTCTCCTATTTAAACTATTCCATATAGTTGCCCTGGACACACTATCAAATGCCTTTTCTAGGTCTATGAAGGCTACAAATATTTTGTCTGAAGTGAATTTTTCTGCTAGTTGTTTTAATACGAATATGTGGTCTTGTGTTCCTCTACCTCTCCTAAACACACTCTGTGAATCTTCTAATTCACTTTCGGTTTCTGATTTTAATTTCATTTCCAGTACACCTCAAGCAACTTTGCTATTACTGGTAGTAAGGTAATTCTGTAATTGGAACAATCTCTTCTGTCTCCTTTTTTAAATACCGGTAGAAGTACTCCTATCTTCCACTCTTTGGGGATCTTTCCCTCTCGCCATGCTTTGTTAAACAGTTTAGTTATCTTTTGTAGGCCTTTTACTCCCAAATTTTTAATCATTTCTGGTGCTATTCCATCATATCCTGTTGCTTTTCCTCTTTTCAGATGTTTCGCCACCTCTACTATTCCTTCTACTTGTATTTGCTCTTGTTCTTCATTATGTTCGTTAATATCTATTCCATTTGGTTTTTCTCTCTACCTCTACTTCTAGTTCTGGTGTTTGGTCTGTTGCTACCATGTCTTCGAAATATTCCTTCCATCTCCTTATGATTTGCTCTTCACACCATAATATTCTTCCCTCTTTATTTTTTATATGACCAATCTTGTGTTGTTTTCTTTTACGGAGCGATCTAAGTATTTTCTAGAATAATTTTTGATTCCCTCGGCTATCCTGTTCCATCTCCCCCCAAACTCTTCCCATGCTTTTTGTTTTGCCCTTTTTATCATTATTTTTACTTTATTTCTCTGTTCTTTATATCTGTTGTACTTTTCCACTGTTCTACTACTTAAGTACTTTTTCCATATCTTTTTCTTGTTCCGTACTTCGTTTTTTATTTCTTCATTCCACCAACTCGACTGTTTCCTGTTCTCTACAATTTTGGTCGTCACACACACTTCTCTTGCTGTTGTTATTAGTATTTCTTTTATGCCTTTCCATGCTTCTTCAAGCGATAATGGTTCTATGTTGTTGTTGCATTTACTCATCTGCTCTTAGATCCTTTCGTTATATTTCCTTGCCGTCTCTTCTTCTCTCAGTTTATATATTTAGATTTTTTCCCTAATTCTGTTTTTATATTCGCTCCTGTTTTTTATTATATTGTGGTCTTCCTGTCGTATCTTCATTTTTGCTAGTACTAAATAATGGTCGGAATATATTTCTGGCTCTCTTTTTACTCTTGTGTCCAGTATTTCCTGTCTGTAACGTCTGTTTATAATTATATAGTCTATTATCGATTTCTATCCCCTACTTACAGCCTCTCTGGTATATTCATGTATATCTTTATGCATGTAAAATGAGTTTGTTATTAATAGATCATTTATTATTCGGAAATTTATCAATCTTTTACCGTTGCTGTTTCTGGAGTCTTCGCCATGTATTCCTATTACATCACCTGATTCTTCGTCTTTTCTACCTACGCGTCCGTTCAGGTCCCCTATTATTAATACTCTTCCTTTACTTTCTTCTACTGTCATTGTCAGTTGATCCCAGAATTCATCTTTACTTCTTTTCACCTCATCCTCATCGGGTCCGTACACCACTATTGTATTTGTTTTTATTTGTCCGTCTATTTCCAGTTCGATCTTTAGTATCCTCGGCGAGATCCCTGTCCATTTGCTTATATACTTAGCGTTTTCTTTTTTAATTATACAGCCTACTCCTTCTTTTGCCCGTTGTTTTTTATCTAACCCGCTGTATATCAAAATACTTACTCCTTCCATTTCTACTTCTCCTATTCCTTTCTTTTTAGTTTCAGTTATACCCAGTATATCTAATTCGGCTTTCCTGAATTCTTCTTCTATCTCATTTTCTTTACTTGTCATGCTTCTAATGTTCCATGTACCTATTTTCCATCTCTACTATTTTCTTGTCTTGTTTATTATTTTCCTTATTCTTTCTTGTGTTTTCTTCCTTTTGTGATTCTTTTTCCTTTCCATGTCCATTGCCTTTGTCGTTACCTTTTATTCTCTCCGTTCCCTTCTTGATTAGTTTTTTGTTCCGTTGTCTTTGTTATTTTACTCAACTTTTCTTCTATCGTGTCTCCTTTCGGTGACTTATCACTAACTGTTCTTTTATTGTTAGTGCTTGTTCCTCCGCATTCTCTGTTTGCCACTGTTGTTGTGTTTCCGTATCACTTTCTTCAGTACTGTATATTGTGTTGTTTATTATTAATTTGTTGTATTTTATCACCACTTTCTGTCCTTGTATTTTCCTATCCTCGCATAATCTTCTAAGTCCTTCTCGTCTAGCTCTACTCCTATTTTATTCGACATTATTTGTATTTTTTCCAGTGTTTCTCTCTCCTTCACCCTCATCGTCTTTCACACCTGTTATCATCAGGTTCTTTTTCTAGCTTCTCTCTAAATATTCTTTTCTTATTTCTTGCTTTTCGTTTTGTTGTCTATTTTCTTGTTTTATTGCAGTAGCATCCATAACTATCTGGTCTAATTTCGTATCGATCCCGTCCAGTCTATTACCTATTTGCTGTAATAATTCCTGTATATTTGCCATTGCATGTAAATTTCTTTGATCAACTGCACACTTCGGTGTACGATGTGTTGCCTATGTAGAAAATTTTAACGTGACCCTGTTTTAGGTGATAGTATTTTCTTATATTCTATTAGTTTCATGCAATTTTGTACCTTATTGCTTATCTTCTAACCTCCACCCGTTTTATTTATATCTAATTACTCACTGGTTCGGGGTTTTCTATTAGGATTTTATCTTCCCGGGTTTGCACCTCCTTTCAACTTCCCTTTTCTTTTATTTTGTTGTGTCCTGGTTTACTCAGTATGGCCCTATTTGGACTTTATTACTGGAGCTTTCAAAACACATGTGTTGATTATACCATAAATATTAAACATCCTTAAATGAAAATATTGTTGAATAAAATGTTTTTAGCCGTATCAAGTCATTTTGCGAAATCTAATGAAAATCTTTTATATCACTTGAGAGACACCCCAGAATAAATTTATGGGTAAGTTATAATACGGCGGAATCCTACTTCTGTACTTAAAACTCAATAGGCTCCTTATATTATTATACAGTGATCCGTGGTTACTGTTCATTTCAATTATATTTGACAACTGTTAAATTAATTTTGACATATAATCAGATTTGAGGTTAGTGAGAACGGTCTATACTAGTATACTTTTGGGGTAATAACAACACCCCAAATCTGGAAGAAAAATAAAAAAGTAGATTATACGCACCAGTATTGAAATCAAAACATTTGTCTGTTTTTCTTAGTACCTATAAACATTACTACGTGTTATTTTCATTATTCATTTGACAATCAATGGTAATTATGCTAAATAACTACTTTGATATTACTTTGAAAATAAAATATGTCCTGCACAATAAAAATGAACTGAAAACGTAAAAAATTCTAGAAAAGTGAACAATTTGTAGACCCTTGAAAACCGCACTTCTTTATTCATTCAGACGGTCTATGTAGGTATCTCTCACGTGGTCCTTGCAATCAAACTTTCGGAATTTCACCTAAGACCTTCCCTGGTTAGCAAAGCAACCTTGCCAACAAGGTTTATGCAAGCTTGCAATGATAAGTATGCAACCTTGCATCAATGTTGTTGTGACAATGCCGCAAGGCTATAACAACGTTGTGACAACCCCTTGACAACCTTGCTATTTGACAGTGGACAAGGTGAACAGCAAGGTTATGTAACAAGTCTGTAGCAATGGAATGGCAAGGATATATCGAGGGAATAGCAAGGGTTATTTAGCTTCATAAAAGTAGTTTTAACCACGAAAAATTATAGCTTGATTAAAGATAGTTATATGTATTTAACTAAAAGTTTATAAAAAGTAGATAACATAATTTAAAAAGTATATAAAGAATTAATTTACAGTCTGCTTTTCTTCCAGCCTTTGATTCCTGAAACAAAAGTATATGTAGTTATAAATTGTAGTTTATTCTAAAAAACCACCTTCTGCTTCTTGGTACTTTTGCCTGTTGCAGCCAGTCTGACACAATTTCCTTCATTTTAGGTTCGGTTGCATCTTTAAATAAGTTTGAACATGTTTCTAAAAGCAAATAATTTATAGTGACAACTCATAAAAATTAAATGTATGTATATTTATTTCTCACCTAGTATTAATGTGCAAACATTTGTTTTCATAAAAGATTTCGTCTACTTTCCTTTTCCAGTTAAGGAATACAATTCAGCCACTTGGTCCTGAAACAAGCGTCTCATCATGCTGCAAATATTTGAACGAAAGTTATGCCCACCAATAATTGACAAAATCCGTTTCTGAAAAACATAGAATTTAGTACATGTATAAAATATTCCTAATTAAATCACACGAATATTTAGTTTATCAAAATAATTATGTACCTATAATCAAAACTTACCAATTGCTTTTTCAATTTTATGTCGAGCAGTTTTTGGTCAAACATTACAAAGTCTTCATCAGACGAAACAGGGAGCAAACCAATTAAATGAGAGGTTTCATCTTCTGGTTCAATCTCAGTTGATGGTTTTTCATTTCGAAGTAACATCATGTCCACTTTTTTTTCTATTTGCTTGACTGCAGCATACAAGTCAGACATCAATGCAATTAGTTGACATTGCTGTGTTTTTAAACTATTGATGTCACTGTTATCTAAAATAACAGCCAAATAGTTTAAAATGTTTTAAAACGACACAAAAGTTACCTAAGCTTCTGTAACTATGGCCAGAGCGAACATAATATCTAGATGTAGGGGTAGATATATTGATTGTAAACTGAGTTTCTGAAGGGACAAGGGTGGAAGAAATTACTCCATGAGTACTTGATGGTACCGATCTTTTGGGAATCCTCCTTGAGCACTTAATGATGATGTTGATGGTGTGTATTTAGGTTTTGGATACTTAAAGCTTGATGTTCGATAACGGTTTTAGAATTATTCATTTCTTCATCTTCATCAGAACTTTCATCAGTAAAACGGTTATTTTTTTACTCCGTCTTTGTCGTCCCTGCATTTCCTCCTCGGATTCTGAACATGATGTATCCTCTGCTACCCTCAATCTTAATCTCGCATTTTCGTAAGTATCTGAAGCATACACAGCATTTTTAAGTATGCCTATAGGTTGAAGTATTCCTAAAGTAAATAACTACCTACAATAATGTTCCTACCAAATTTTTTAACACGCGAATTGGACACTTCAACCAAGAATCCGTGGGATCTTCTTGCTTTTTTACAAGCTTGTCCCTGACGTCGTTCGACTTCACATTTGGATAATAACAAGAGTTTTGATTTTATTAACCCAATTCATGGATACAACTCCTGGGGCTCCATTCTCATCCAGAAATCTCACCAGTGCGAATTGTTTTCTATGCTGCAGCCCATCACTTAATACTGACATGTTTTTCAGTCAATGATAATGTAGATACACTAAAATGAAAAAAATAGATAATCTTTTATGATTAAAACTTATCAATAGGTACATATATAATTTATATAAAATATTAATTAAGTTTACCAGTGGTTGATCTCGACACCATTAATTTTAATGACAGCATACAATTCAAAATTAACTCCTCTGAGAAGGTGAAATGTAAGATGTGACATTAAATGTTATTTATAAAAGTTTCTAAATATTTACATTATATACTTTTAATATCTTGATAATAGTTATAAAACTTAAACCAATTTTAATACTTATTCCATAAAAGAACTTATGACGAATGAGGCAAAGGGAAAGCAACATGTTTACCTGCATATGGCAATAGTACCATTTTACCTTCTACATTTGTAACTGATCTTTTATGTAATTGGGATAGCTGTGAAACAATATTTATAACCAATATAGAACTTTCAATAAAAGGATCATTAAAAAAGTTTACCGTTCTCAAAAACTTTTTGCAAAGAATAACCATGCATTGCAAATTAGTCGAAAATGCAATGTTGGATACAATAACAATACTACCATCTGTTAAAAAACAGCAATAATTTGGTGGTGAAATAGTAATTGTAAAAGCATTAGGATATGTTATACATGAAAACTGCTGTAAAACATCACATCCTGGTAGAATTGGACCATATGAATGTGAAAACGAAACCCATTACATTCTGAACGGCATCTGACAGACAATTACTTTGAAGTCATAATCTCATTAAGCCTTTTAACGATCTGTTGTAAAGGTTTATCACCCTTTCGTATAATTTTTTTGAACCTCTGTAAGAAATTTTCAAACTGAAATGCGCTATACGAATCTAACGGGCCAAAATTTGAATCATTATCTGGCAAATGTATATTATGAGTAAAAAAATGTCCTGCATAAAGAGTAACAGTATCTTTTACAAAATGTTCCAAAAGACTTTTTGCATAACTATGATATTTTAAGTGAAATTTTGGATTTAAGAAAATAGAGATTGAAATTGACAAACTTAAAAAATGTTCATGCACTGACTTGTACTCTCTTTTTAAAATGTCATATAAAACTACTGGTCCAGTGTAGATCAAAAATTGACGAAATTCTGTTGCTTTCCATCTTTTTACTTCTTCAAGGGAACGAGGTTTTCGATTGAATTCCATTGGTATAAAATGAGCAATAGAAAGAAGTGCATCAGAAATGGAATTTATAACACGTGGAGGCAATTTTAAAGGGACAGGTCCAAACATCCAAGTGTACACAAGAGTTCGCATTACTCCTAAACAAACTAAATGCATATAATCATATGGAAAAGATTTAACAAAGTCAATGTTTTCTAGTAGAATCAAGGACGTTTCACGTATGTGAAAATCTTCGTCTGTTCTACGTACAAACTCTTCGTGTGTTCTCAGAGGAGCATTACACTCAGGGAAAGTCATGCGGTTTAATAATCTTTCACCTGATTGTTTGCACTTAATGCAAGAGTAATAACCAGTGTGACCTTTTACACCAAGGATAAATGACTTGGCAGGTGCATCACAAATGAATCCTTTAATATGAACAGACATAATCTTCCCACTGATTATAATTCCTTCATGAAGTAACTTCAATGCCTACTGTACAAAAGTTTCAAGATAAATTTTGCAATCTCATGGCTTACTTTTCCCCACATAAATACCAATTGGAAATACAACTGATTTTATAGACGTAACATTGCAGACAGATGCTAAAATAGGGCATACTCCACATGGAGTATTTTTATATAATGGCAAGCCATCAATACCTATAAGTATGTTCAAATTATTTTCGTTTTCCTTAGCAACTCCCCACAATTATTTTATGCCTTTTTCTATTCCTAGGTGAGAATAATTTCCTGGTTCAGCAGGTATCATATTGATACTTATTGGAGTCTTTAATAGGGTCCTAGCATCACAAGGTAAATCAATACATTTGTGCATTCTCAAAATACACAATAAAGCACTTAACTTAAATTGAATTGCCCAATCTCTTAATTTATCACAAATGTCAGTACTTTCTGAAGAAAAACAGGACTCATCTGCGTCATCCCAGGAGTAATCGAAAAACTGATTTCCATTTAATGAGTGAGAGACATGAGCAGTATCAGTTTCGATATGATGAATACAGTCAAGGTGAGAACTACCTTCGTCATAAGTTTCCTTATTTGCATTTGAATTATCATTTTGAGAAAAAGTAGTACAATTACTACCATTTAACTGTTCACAAACACGTTCATTTTCGTTAATAGGAGCAGGCCCAATCACTGTTATTTTCTTGATACGTTTTGATCTGCCTTGTCTTGACATTTCAATAAATGGTTTTCGTGACATAGTTCCTATTATGTAAAAAGATACAAATATAAATAATAAAATATAAATAATATACAAGTATATACAGAAACGATAAGAAGTTTTCTTAGAAATAAGTTGGTGGTGAAACCCTTTACTTCTTCGTCGTTAAATTTATTCAATTAGCTCACAAAATACTGTTGCGTTTTTCAGGATCAATTAAAACAATTTTCAAGGAAATACTTAATAGGACGTTCTGTCACTGTTCGACTCGGCATTCTTCCACGTTATAATATAAAAATGATTATATTTTGTAATTAATTTTTAATTACCTATAGGTACATTAAATATAGATATAGGTAATAGGATAGCATCAAAATGACCCCGTAACTTAAAGAAACTGTTGCAATTCCCAAGGAAATTTATTGCAGTCATGTCAATTATACGCTTATTCGGCCCACACAGTAAACACTGATAAAATTAAAACTACATCAAAAAGAATAAGCCTTGCGTTTTCCATGAGATTGGATTGTTTAATTCCATTAAATAATTAAAATCGACTCCTTTCCGGGTGTAATGTTTTTTTTTTGTAAATATGTACATATCAAAAAATTAATAGCAACGGTGCGCTGTTTTGAAACATTCGATTTATTATATAATGCGAATGAATTTTCTATAATTTGTTGCAATTACAACATTTGTTGTATTTGAAAAAGTGCTTATTTATAATAAATACGATACATCTATAGTTAACTTTAAACTTACCTTAAATAAAACTAGTGCACTTTAACGCTTTAGTAACACGTGTTTTATTACCACAGAAACAAACTAAACCGCAAGGAACGGAGATAAAGTAGAACGAGTAAAACTTAACCTACACAACAACGCGGTGACTGGTTTGTGACTAACCCGTGGTTCAGTAAGTTACCGAAAACGGCGCCGGCGTAAACATTTTTGAACATTTGCGCATACTCAAATTAACTTGCACTTTTACCCTTGTTGTCACTGTTGTCACAGAAGCTACTTCACAGCCTTGTTTTCGTACACTTGTTATAACGTTGCGTCAGTCTGATTTTTAACAAGCTTGACGCAACAATTACATAACAAGAAAATAACAACGTTATTACAAGGATCTATGGTATCTGAGTCTAGAAGACTTGTTTCTATTTAGTGGGCAAATCTGTAAACTCCCGATATGAGTAAGTCGTGGATTTGGAGGTGGGTCAGAAACGGTTGCAGTGGCAGTAGGAACTGAGCCCACTACCTCATTTCCTTTGGAAATTGAAGATTTTTTGATCGAACTTCAATTTGTGGTCGGATCAATTCCCAAGCGAACTTTTTTTTTCTTGCGAATGGTTTGCTTATATGCGGAAAGAGCGTTTATGCCAGTAAGGTTCAGTAAATTATAAAACGCCACCATTGGGCACCGGCACATATTTCTAGCGACATCATAGTTATGGCACAACTGGTCTACCAAATCAACTCGGATTTTAGTGTCGTTATACTCAGTTACCATAACTGGATTTTTGTCATCTCCGGTATCCTCAGCAATTGTATCGTCATGGTCCATAGACGACATTACTACCACTGACCTGTTCTTTTTGAGCAGTACGACGTTATAGTACAATGGGCTTGGAAACCGAACTCGATCCTTCTTTGTTACGACTTGTACCGGCAGCTGGTTCTAGGAATGTCAGAGAGATGTGTTCTCCAGTATTCCTAAATTTGTATCGATCTTCGGGTTGAGTTCCAGCATAAACATTCAAATTGAAAGTGTTTTTGGGTCTACCAATGCGAATGTTTTCACGCCATATTGGGCTGACTTACTTGGGATATAGCTGCTCATCTACAATGAGAATCTCACTGGCAGTAAAATTACTTTTAAAATTGAGGAGGAGCGTTCAAAAGTTCTCTGATAGGATAAAGCTTGTCAATATCCGTCGGGCGTTTCTTGTTCTGATCCCATCGAATAGCAAACATCTTATAAGAAATAGAAGCCTTTGTGCACTCATGGTCAGGTAGCATGGTTCTATTCCACCTTCTCTAGAATTTTCCCAAATATTGTGCTCATCTTTTCTTGAACATTTGGGAGCTCAAGCACGAAAAAATTGCCGCCTATATCTATCTCATGTGTGCATGTGCGTGTGCGTGTGACTGAGCGTGTATGTGCGAGTACGCGTGTAATTGCGCGTACACGTGCGACGAAATACAATTTAATCATTTTCAATCCTATTTAATTAATTTTTAAACTAAGCTCAGTTTACATTAAGAACCTTTGTAAAGAAAAGTTATGTAAAATGAAATTTTCTATAGGAAATACGTTTACACATTTTCTTATTAAATTAATCGTTATTTAGATATTGAAAATGCACGCACGCACGCACACACGTACACCGATACGCACGCACACATGGACACGAGTACACACGCACACACGCATACAGGTACACACGCACTAGCGCAAACGTTCACACACTCACTCGGACATACGCACACACGCACGCACACGCAAACACTCACACATACACAGAAACACACACACACACACGCACACGCGCTCGTACACGCACACGCACACGCACACGCACACGCACACGCACACGCACACGCACACGCACACGCACACGCACACGCACACGCACACGCACACACACGCGCACGCGCACGCTCACACGCACACGCACACGCACACGCACACGCACACGCACACACACACGCACACACACACACACACACACACACACACACACACACACACACACACACACACACACACACACACACTCAAGCATTCTCACACACACCAACCCACTCGAACTACTGCGTTTTTAATCTCACATGCACTATCATCGAAAGTGGCCACATTAATATTACAAGCAATTGCGTCGCATTAGTCGGACGATCACCGTATAGTAAAAGACAACCAACGGGTTAATACACTGTAGTAGCCGATGTTTACTCAAATTGTTGTATTTGTGTGTACATAAAGAAATAATTCCATTAAAAACCACCCAATAACCTAAGTATTTTAAATATGTGTAACAATGGTGAAAGTTTACATTCTCATAATAATTATAGTGATTTATTTTGTGAACAAAAATTTATTCCATGTGAACGTTTGCAGAGCCTATGGCTTTTGACATTAACTTTTGTCGCCTGCTGTAAATACATAACTATTATTTGTGTAATACCACGTTAGTGGTTTGCTTGGAATTAATTGCAGTTGAAATAAATTATAAGCTTAGCATCAATTTAAATACATGTATTTAAATGGCTCAATGAAAGGTAACTCTGTAAAAAGCTTTGGAATAATTGTATTAATGAATCATGGCGCTGATAAAAATGATAGAGTTCAATATGATTATCTTTAACATAACATGTTGATAGCAGGCTGATGTGTTTTAATTTTTCAACTTTGACAATTTTAACATATATTACTACTGACGAAGATAACTATAAGTGTTATCGAAACGTTTAGATTGTATAATTTAAAATACACCATTAAAAACCCAAAAAAAAGATCAGTATTTTATTATGTGTGATAATGACGAAAGTTTGCATTTTCATATTTAATATGATTATTTCTTAAAAATTTTTAATTGAAGATTTTTTTCCTGGTCACGTGTAGTCGAGTCGGCAGAACAAATCCGGTCATTATTAAACTTAGTATCATCTTTAATCATTATTGTCGGGAATATTTCGCAGTAGCTTTTGTTTATGTTAACAAACGTACAAATGTATGAATAACAAAAATAATTTGGTCCGACACAACCCGAGAGAGAATAAATTATAAAATAAGTATACAGATTTCTTTTCAAGCATTTACCATTTCGCTATAGCCACTCGAGCCCCCGGGCTCTCCTGTCCATTGCTTGGCAACAAGCTTTCGAGAATATGTCTAATTATTTTCATTATTCTCATTCTCTTGTTATATTACCGCTGAATATTTTTACACCGAAATACAAGATTCTATATAAATTTTTAAACATGAACAAATTTCAGTTCGCTAGACTAATTAACAATGTTTAATTAAACAGTAAATTTTTTACATAAACTTTTTATCAATAGACACTCATATTTTTTGAAAGGAATTATCTTGCAGTTAGGCTCATATAGGATATCGATAAAAAATTTTATACATAAAAACCAAATTAGCAAATGATGATGTTCGCTAGTTCCGATGCAGATTTAATTATATGAGAATATTTAGCTTCTTACTGCGATAATCCAGGTTTACGCAACGTTCCAAAGGTTCTACAATTGGTTCTATTTTAATAGATGTTTCGCATAATTAAGTACTGTTCAGCTATCCATAGCCAGTTCAGTAATGACCAGTGCAAGGAATAATATGCACTTCAACATGTAGAAATATGTGTATGTTATATGCATTAAAAATAGGAAAAGTTAGTCAAAGTATGTTCCAAATATGCTTCACCTTCTTTTAAAATACATAATATTTCCTCGAATGTACTTGAAACAACAGTTTCCCGCAACTAAAAATAGTTACTTAATTAAACTAATTATTTACTTTTAACTTTAAAGTCCCAAAACACCATATAAAATAATCTTCACTTATTCTTAATTAGTTTTTTGAACTTGGAAGGCAATTTTCGAATTTTAATTTTTATTTCTTAACGAACGCTAGCAATAGATAATTAAACGTTTTTCTAAATTAGCTAAAAGAAGAGACGGACTTTTGTCGGTTAAAATAAATTTATACACAGAAAATCTGTTTTCTACAATTGACGTAATTGGAGATTAGATCGCTAATAATGTCGGTATCTAAAGAAATTGAGTCGCTGTGAAATTCACCTATAAAATTTGGCTTATTTGAGTAAAAGTCTTAAATCCTTTGTTTTTATTTATGACGTCATGTAGTTTACGTCATGCTTTCATGGCAATATAACCGTTAACCTTCGTAGTACTAGGTAACTTTGTACCCTTTAAAGTTTACGTTTTGACAAAAAAGTTGTTATTTACCTTATTAATAATATAAAATTAAACACAAATATTAAACATTTATAAAATATAGCGAGATTTACAATAAAGAAATATAACAGAAAACTAGCAGCTTGTGAATTTTTTAAGTCCATGAATAGTGAAAAAGGTAACCAACTTTTACACTGACTGCAAGCAAACTTTTTCTTGATGTACTCTTGACAGGCTAAATTTCCACAAATGTATTGCTAGTCTTCCTGTCTTTCTGGCGTGGGCGGATAACACAAAGACCAATTGGTTTCACGCTAGAACTTTTTTTTGAGTTTTAAAAGTTCTCTACCAAGGCATAACAAAAATTTGCATCTGACATCCAAATATAACTTGTTTCAACCAGGATATTTTAGTTTCCTAGAATAAGAAATTTGGGTTGCTGTATCAATAAGATGTCCAAAACTAACCATTGGCCATCTATATGTCATTTGCCGTGTAGTATATTCGTTTACCGTTTTGTCTGCTGTAACAACACCACCTTTTGTGCTATTGCAGTGTAACATATAATTAAAGTGGTAACGGTATAATAGTATGGTATAAGGTATAAATGTATTTTAAATAATTTAATAAAGAAATGTGTAAAAATGTTCCTCAAACAAATCGTTAAACTAACTAAATATACCAACCATTCACCACAAATAACGTCTTTGTCCCAATCGGTAGTTTAAAGTAGGCCGGCTCAATCTTTTGATTTGCTTAATTATCACAATTTCTGCTCGATTACTTCCACTGAACATCAATATAATAACTGCCAGGTAACACTAATAAAAATGATCTCGGACGCCAAGTTATTTTTTAATTATGTTCGGAATAACTAAACCGGGGTTGTTTACAATAAAAATTCTACCAAAATGTAAAAATAAAAATATATACAAACTATGTTTATTAACAGTTAATGATAGGGTCAAATAAAATATATCTCAAAAGCTAGTTATAGCCTTAAATTACTAAATAATGGTTATAAATACCTGTACAAAATATGATAAATCTCCTTGAAAACCCTGGTATTATAAAAATAAATGCGGAAATGCAAACCAAGGTGATATAAACCTTATATCAATGTTGCGCAATATCTCGAAATAACAATGCTGTTCGTTGTAAACCTCACCAAAATGGAATTTTCCTTCTTATAAATTTATCTTCATGAAATTGAATAATCCGTTTATTGCATTTTCTTAAAATTTTAAATAAAAAATTGCAATCATAAAATGAAAGCTTACAAAAAAATAGAATTAAACGCGTAATTACAATGTAATTACAGTAGAAAAGTAAAAGTAATAAAAGTAAAAGTGAAAATAAAAGTGCCTGCAAAAGCAAATGTTTTAGATTTTCAATATAACGAGTTAAATCATCTTACCATTAAATCAATGGCACTTTTCACAAAATTTAGGTGGAAGCCCAAAAATGGCTTTCTGCATCTAACAGCGTACTACAAGAAGTGAGGAAAAAATGGATGCTTAGGAAGTCAGATGATGATGACGCGTTGCGCGAAAACATTTGCGCAAAGAATTAAGTCAACGGTATAGAAGCATCAACCCCTAAAAAGATATGCACTTAAGTTACACCAAAATTCAAATTAAGTTGCCTACCACATCTTATTTTACAACTAAATGAACGAAGAACATAAATTGCGGTATATTTTAATACAACTCAAAATGGGTTGTTACAAACACTATTTCTCGTTTGTACATATTTGCCTCAGCACTAATTTTATCTAAACCATGTTCAGTGGATAACAAAATTGTGAATAATAAAATTACTGCCTTATTTTTGTCAGCTGAATAGGAGACTAATCCTTGGTAAAAAAGAAAATGCTGGAGGGTGCTGGACGAGTTTTATTGGGCAAAAGTTCTTTTGAAATAAAAGTTTTATTTTTAGGAAATGTACCACAAAGGGTCAAGTTTGTCAGGCAAAGACCTATGTGCAAAAAAATTGTTCGTTGTAATTCCGTACCCTTCAGACAAATGTTTAACCGTATCGGGGAGCACCCTTTCGCCTTGGTTGTTTTTCTACAACATTGTTCTGTTTTCCTAAATATATCTGCAAATTCTGGGTACAGCCGTTGGCAGCGTCACATAGAGCACAAACTTTTATCCAGTATTTGTCTCGTTTGTTGAGAAGTTGTTCGTCGACGGCCATGTGAGCTCCAGGATACACAATTCGTTTGAAATTTCCAACACATTGTTGTAGTTTGCATCTAATTGGCGCTAAATCATCCACATCTTTACGTTCTGCTCTTGTTTAAAGTCATCAAAGGAATGCACTTTGTAAGTGGAATAAATATGTCTCTTGACGTAGTCGCAGGAAAAGTGGGCCTGCTATAAGACTTATCTGAAATCCACATTTCACCTGGTCCCTTTGCAGCTTTCTCAGCTCCTTGGAAATAACACCTAAATAAGCCTCACGTTTAGATTGGTATACCATAAATACAAAAATACACCACAAAAAACCCAAAAAGCTAATTTTTCTAAATATGTGAAATAATGGTGAAAGTTTACATTTTCTACTGATCTACAAACGAGTGAACCGAGTGAATGGGGAGAAGCTGTTGGAAACATTAAATTAATTAGTAAAGGTTTACTAAACGGAATAATGGCAGTGTACAACGGTAGTCAGGTGAAAGGAGGTGTGAGTGAATACTCCAATATTGAGCAAGGGGTGCGACAAGGTTTTGATGTCACCGTAGTTGTTCAATGTACACATAAATAAATGCATTAGGCAAGCATGTACCGATACAAGTGCCGTAATTGTTGGTGACGTAAATGTACGAGTTCTGATGTACTCAGATGACAGCCTTATTTAGTGAGAATACGGATGAGCTATAAACTGCTCTGAGGAAGTTTGAAATAGTTTGTCAAAGCATTGACCTAAAGGGAAACATGAACAAAACAAACATTGTGGTGATCAATCGGGAAGGTACAAGGAAAGTAGAGTATTCATCCTGCACGATGAAATTGTGGAACGAGTTGGTATATCGGGGTAGAATGTTCACTGTAGATGGCGCAATGGACTGCAAGATTGGACGAGAGGTCAATGCCGGAAGGAAAGTGATTTGAGATATGTGGATGATAATGAAAATCGAAAGCATGAGTGTATGGTAGTGAGACATGAGAATGTCCGAAATAGAACGAAGGTAAAATAAATGCCGTGGGAACGAGATTCCAGAGAAGCGCCAGCGGTAAAACGAGAAGGTATAGCATGAAGGATGAGTGTGTAATGGAGTGTGGCGAAGAAAAGACGGTGACAGACGTGTATAAAACTAGTACACTACATTGGTTTAGTCACTTCGCAAGAATGAACAACGAATGATTAAAAAATCATGTTTATGTGGGCGAAGTTAGAGATAAGACCGGGTCTCGTAGGCCGCGTAAAACTTGGCTGAATTCAGCATAATGTATTATAATGAAAGAAACGTAAGGAGTTTTAAAAATAAAAGGGCATGTCAGTGACAGTGTGTGAATCTTACAGAAGCTTGGAAGGTATGCAGGGATAGGAAAGCATCGAGAAAGATTTCAAACCAAACGAGGCAGGGATTGCTTTGCCTAACTCGCAAGGGAATGCCGTGAATGTTATGTTTTGTTACGTTATGATGTTTACATTTTAACCTTGTAAGAGGTATGTTAGCGCTAATTAATAAATCACATAAATCAAAATTAATATTTTCTTGAAGATTCCGATTTCATGGGGTAGCAAAAAATACCCATATAGATAATTGTAGTTTAGTTCGTTTACAGTTGGCTTAATGCGAAGCCATCTTTGCGTATTCAATGGCTTGAAATTTCAGTTCGAATCTGCATCAATAGAACCTCACTTGGTTTATTTTTAACATTTACGAGGTAGGTATGACCAAAACAATATGCCGTTAATACTGACTACTTTAGTGAAGGATTTTCAAAAAATTTCTTTGCTATTGAAAAAAAGTTCGGGAAAATCCATGATTCATAAGTTAACCAAACAGATGTCTTTCGGGATTTATCATGCACCACATGGAATTCTCACAATGAATTTGAAATTAATGGAAAGCTTAAGACACTGTTCAGAAGTTCAACTCGAAGGAAAATAGGGCTAAGTAACTGCTTCGTGAAACTCAAAAGAAAAACTAACTCGAACAACAAATGCAGATGTAAAGTCTGCAAGTTCTTTGGTCAATAGTCAGAATTGATGACTCATAAGTAATAATAACACCACCCTGGGTTTGTGTACTCTAAAAACGTGCACGGGACCGACAGCAGGCCTTTTTCAGAGGTCATACTCTACGGGCGATTTTTAAAAATAAGAAGTAATCATTAGAAAAAAGGAACAAGAGGTTTCACGCTAATCTACAACTGGTGACTGGACATCGTAGTCTTCGCCACTTATGGATTAGATCGGTCACCACTTTGCATAAAAAAAACACGAAGGATCGGTTCTCGTACAGGAGATGAGGAACTAGAGCCAGGCGCAGCAATCAGGAACCGCTAAGGAAAACAATCAGAAGAATCGCAAAAGGATACAGGACACAGAAACACAGAAGACATCCATGTCACCGCCAACATTTAGGATTTACGTCGGGACAAGAGAAGTAGTTTTAGCAGTTAATAAATACTTTTTATTAACTTTACTTGTTCCCGTGACTACGGAGCCTCTTATTTCGGGGCGCGTAAAACATTTAACACATTTCCGTTTCCAATCCCAAACTATCACTCATCGTGACGCCGAAGCATGGTTGCCACCGTGCTACTGTCACAGTTGTTGTCGACGTCGCCCGGATACCCACGCCAACCTACTCAGACAATTTCGAATAACCACCACCTTTCTCACGTATACTCTGTAGCAGGCCAAATACTCACTAGAGTATCCAGCCCGTAAAGGCAATTTTTTGTCACGGCATTGCTTAGTGGTGTGAGCGGGGTTCTTACTTAATATTGCAAAAGGGCACAATTCCAAAATCGTCTCAATCGGGAGAAAGTGTCAAAAGCTGTTAGAACCTGTTAGAAACATTTATAGCGGGAAAAACGTAGTGAACTGATCTTTTTTGGCCTAACAGGAAACCAAACCGTTCAGTAAAAAAAAACTACCCTACTATTAAAAATTTTATTCCAAAAATCTTGACGCAAAGCTCGCCTAAACTTCAACAAAATCTTTAGCTTTATGTAAAATATCTCGATAACCTTAGCGCTAAAATCATCGGCTCAAATACCCAAAAATAACTGATCAAAACGTCAATTAATTGTATAATTTCAAACAAAAAGAACACGTGCCGACAAAGCATAACAACTCGTATCTGCAAAATTCTAAAATTTATTACACATCGATATCGGGAGGTAATACATAAATTCCAAAAAAATTACCCAACTGCCATAACAAATAATTAAATTCGCTTACCTCAGGCACCAGAAAAGATGTCTACAGTCGGTGTGTTGATTACTATAAACAGCAACTTCAAAAATACATGCAACTATTCGCAAAGCCCTCGTATGCAAAATCAAACAGCTGTTCGGTCAACAAACGACTCGCTACATAACTTACGGTACTTTATAATTTAAAATATCTTTTAAAATGACTGCTACCTAACAAGAAACTTGTATAGCTCTGATTTTCAATGAATTCCTACTTCACAAAATATAAATCATTTTACTTAATTTACAAGCAGCCGTAATTGAATCAAACAATCCGCTATCAAATATCCTCAAATTCAAAAACATACTGCATTAAACTAATTCAATGATTAATATAAACTTTTGAACGTAATTACTTTACTTCAAATAAATGTAAAAAATATTGACGTTACTTTATGATCTAATTCTCATAAAAGAACAAACACATAACGTAGTATGATGCTGTACAACACTGGGTGTACACTTTAAAAAAAATAATAAGTACATTAACCTAAAGTTATATACAATATTGAATAGTAATAAAATAACATCATCGTCAAAATGTTAACACAATTGCTACATAAATCAAAACATTCATTTGAAATTTGATCACCTATTTTTACCCCAAAAGGCTGTGAAACTAGCTAGTGTCAGTATCGGTCCTATTAAAATTATTGTAAATTCGAAATACCAAAACAACGAAAGATTATGACAGAAATATTGCGTCCCCTTTGCGACGCATAACCACACATAATTTCAATACAAATTCGTCACTATAATAAATAAAAAGCGCTTAGATACATTTATAATCATAATAGGAATGAATGAAACTTTTACTATACTGACCCTTAAACTAACGTATTCAACTCTTTGTTTAAACTCAATAATTTTTATGGCTATAATTAATTTTTGTACCAGATCTACCATAGAATGTAATAAATTTTATACTCAATTTAATTTTATGAAATGTAATTCCCATTCACTTACCAAAATACACCAATATTAAAAATAACGAGAACATTTATATACTCAAAAACTACTCTAACACTACTCTAATGGTAACGCCCATATCACCTGCGATCCGTCCCGTAGAAAGGATATCCTAGCTGAAGAGATCCTGGATGTTAGTTCCATCACCTCGAAGGATAGCAGCCAAGCCACGTCCCTAATCCTCCTTATCACCCTCTCCATTCCCACACTCAATTTCCTCCTCGCACAGGCAGTCACCAAGTTAGGGCGACACTATCGATGTGAACTCTGCTTACTCTCACGACACCCAGCAAGTATTGCTCTACCCAAAGTGTAACAACAACGGGTACTCAAAGAACAACTAACGCAACACGCAAACATACCACTTGTCATAAACATAATACAGACATTACTAGGTAACTTTGCACACAAAAGAAGTTTCGGCGACATAATCCGAACCACTCCCTGCAACTACCTATTTCCTCCATTTCCAAAAAACTGAAACTCAAATTCAATCACCCTCCCACCATCTTTCACGACCTACCTAAGGAGAAGGATCCCTTCACAATACCACGTATGTCCTACGCATCCTTACGTCTATTGGATGTCGGTTATGCCATGATACCGCCAAACAAGATAGGATTAACCACATTAACTGACACAGCACGATACCCCTAACGAAACAATACGCACATATTTCCTCGAATAATGTAAGCTATTCTATAAACTGAAAACTCTTTTATGAACACCAAAAAAACTGAACTCATGATTGCAAAGTGTAGAATAACACCAATTAATGCAACATCACCAAGAGTAGATTGACCAGGATTGAAGTGAAAGAATACTCCTGAACAGTCCACAAAAGAAAGCACCAGGGTAAGCTACCAATAGGTCAAATACTTACACAGGGTGTTTCATAGGCAAGCCGACATACGTTACCCGCAAATAAAGGGTTCTTCGAAATAACCTACGTTTACTGGGCCTAACGCTTCTAATAACTGAGATATAGGGTGTTTTATCAATTTAGTCCGATACTTTTATAAGCCATAACTTTAGAACCTCCCTGTAGATTTTCTCATATTTGGTATAAAAGCCCAATAGTCCACTGCAAAAATGCCTTCCTGATTATTAATTGATTACCCTTCATTTCCTCACAATCAATATTTATTCTATTGACAAGTTCTTCTCCGATATTGATCTCCTAGGCGTATACTTTCGATCTCAGATATCCCCAAACGTGTTAATCCACTGGGTTCAGGTCTGGTGAACGAGTAGGCCAGTCATGGGGTCCACCCCTTCCTATCCACTTATTTCGAAAAGTTTCGCACGATTAGTCTGAAATAAGAAGATCCACCATCATGCTGGAAATATATTCCTCCAATATCAGTATCTACATCTTCTAACAACACCGGTAACACATACTGCAAAAAATCCAGATAGCATTCCCCACCTAAAGTACGAGGTATAACACATGGTCCGATAAGATGATTGTCTAAAGCACCATACCATACATTTATACTGTAAATGTGTTTGTCTTGTAGCAAAAGGATATTCGTCAGCCCTAATATGAGAGTTTCTAAGATTGAAAGTCGCATTCCTGGCAAACATGGCTTCACCTGCTAATTATTCTTCTCATTCTTAGTATCCACAGACTAAAACATAACCTTAATTCAAAATCACGACATTCCAATCTCTCCACCTCTTGAATGCGATATGGTTGTAAACTAAATTTTTTTGATCTTCTCCAAACGGTAGGATGGGGTACATTTAATGAATGTTTAATGGGCGTTGTACTGATTTCTCTGTTGTTTTCAACCACATCTGGAATAAAATAAAATAATTTATTTACTTATAATAAGTTTTTGTTATGAACGAATAAGTTCAAAGTTTTAAATTATTATTAATTTATTAAATACATAAATAAAGTTTCCCTCGATTAGGATTTGAACTACGACCTGTACTTTGCTAGAGTGCTGCGCAACCAACTGCGCCATCGAGATTCAATTTTGTCTTTATGTAGTAGAACCGATGTAAATTCTAAATATAATGAGATTCAAATCAAATTACCTATATTAATAGAATGTGAGTCTGCAATATCGCAGGATTCACATACCAAAGCAACTTGACTAGTCAGGTTGCGTTGGTATGTGAATCTACTGAAGTCAAGTTGCCTTGGTATGTGTGAATCCTTGCGATATTGCAGGCTCACATTCCATTATATAAGTAATTTGATTGTAATCTCATTATATTTAGAATTTACTCAGTTCTACATAAAACATAATTAATCGATTGGTGATTGAATCTCGATGGAGCAGTTGGTTAGCTTACAAAGCAGGTTCAAATACTAATCAGGTAAACTTTATTTATAATTTAATAAATTTAATATAATTAATATTTACCTTTGAACTTATTCGTTCATAACAAAAATTATTACAAGTATAATTATTTTATTTATAATGTGGTTAACCGAAATTAGTAAGGCCCATTGAACATTCATTAAATGTACCCCACTCCGTTTGGAGAAGATTAAAAAACTAGTTTACAACCATATTGCATTCAAGAAGTGCAGAGATTGGAATCTCGTGATTTTGAATTAAGGTTAAGTTTTAGGCTGTGGATACTAAGAACGAGAAGAGTAATTAGCAGGTGAAGCCATACTTGCCAGGAATGGGATTTACAATCTTAGAAACTCTCATATTTGGGCTGACGAATATCCTTTTGCTACAAGACAAACACATTTATAGTATAAATATATGGTGTGGTGTTTTAGACAATCGTCTTATCGGACCATGTGTTATACCTCGTACTTTAGATGGGGAATACTATCTGGATTTTTTGCAGTACGTGTTACCGGTGTTGTTAGAAGATGCAGATACTGATATTGGAGGAATGTATTTCCAGCATCTTCTCATTTCAGAATAGTTGTGCGAAAATTTTCGAAATAAGTGGATAGGCAGGGGTGGACCCCATGGCTGGCCTACTCGTTCACCAGACTTAAACCCAGTAGATTACCACGTTTGGGGATATCTGAAATCGAAGGTATACGCCTAAGAGGTCAATAGCAGAGAAGAACTTGTCAATTCAACAAGTAATGCTTGTGAGGAAATGAGGGGTAATCCATTAATAATCAGGAAGGCTACTCAGAACATACTTATGAGAGCTCGAATATGTATTAAACAAAACGGTGGATATTTTGAACATCTTTGAAATAAGTTTTTTTTACAAATGCGCCTTTGTTTTAGAGAATTTGTATGCATATTGTTAAAATGTTTTCTTACGCGTAGCCTTTTTTTGAAAATAGAATCAGTTAAACGTTTTTTCATTTTTTCAACAACTTAATCTTTGCATTTTTGGCTTTAATAATCTTAGGAGTGGAACATAATCCGTACTAATAAAAGTGTCGTGGATTTTAACCTAAATTTTCATAGTATCGGACTGTGCTTTTACAATTATACACCTACACCAAATATGAAAGAAAAGTACAGGATGCTTCTAAAGTTAGGGCTCAAGACAATGTTAATTATCCATTTATTGAATTTTGGCTTACTTAAGCATATTTTGAAAACGCCGCCTAAAAAGATCTGTACACATATATTTTAAATTTTCCCCTTCTTTTAGTTGTAATAATTTAAATATTGATAAGTAGTGTTAAGCAATAATAAACCATTTATTGAATTTTCGCTTTAAAAATTTATTAGTAGAATGATATGCACACATATAAAAATACTTCAGTGTAACTTATTTTTTCCGCACTTTTAAAATATTGGGTCAAATTTTAAAAAATTTGATATACAGGGTATTGTTTTGGAAATTATCAAATTTTAAACATTATCCTAAAGACGAACCTAGATTTTGACTCAAATTTTTGCAGTAGACCATTGGGATTTTGAAGCCATATACCTGCACTAAATATGGAAAAAATCTACAGGGTGGTTCCAAAGTTATGGCTTATAAAAGTGTCGAACAGAATTGATAAAGCGCCATATATCTCAGTTATTAAAAGCATTAGATCCAGTAAACCTAAGTTATTTCGAATCACCCAAGTGCCCTTTATTTGCGGGTAACGTATGTCGGTTTACCTATGAAACACCCAGTATAAGCAAAAAAAATTACGGCAGCCGGCGGCGCCAGTGAATGTGAATAAAACAAAAGTTTCTCTTTTTGCAAACTATTTTATAATATGCCAGGAGAAAAAGGTTATTTAGCATTAACACAAGGAGCAAATACGTTTGAGTCTGCGCTTGATAAATTTTTATACACAAGAGTTCTAAACTGTAAAATATGAAAAAATTGGTTGTCGTAATTAAAATCTAGCATATTAATTTAGAGTACGCATTTGCATAAAATCATTGCATTGGTAATGACCATAATAGTTTTCTCAAGTTTAACGTTGTCAATAGACACAAAATAATATGCAAACCTGGATAAATTCTGTTTCTGACAAATTTTGATGTGGAAGGCATGCCATCTGCTTAGTTTATTGCATTCCAGCAGATAAAGCATAATATCATACTTGCATGTTATTTCTCTTATTCGAAAGATGGAAATTTGTGAAACAATCGAGCTTGAGAGCGAGTTTAGCAATTTAATGATATAGCATACATAAAATATATGCTAATATAATAAAATACTAATACTTTATCACCTGTTTGAGAAATAATTACAAAAATAAAAATTTTATTATATTTTGTAATTCTGATTATCTTCACTGACTAATTTAAAAAGTTTCAGGAAAGCTTTGAGATATTATTTTAGGGTTTTAAAAGGTACATTGAGTTTTTATTTATTACGTAAATATTAAATATGAAAGTTTTAATTATAAAGGACATATTTTTAATTAATTTTATCAGAAAACATTGAAAATTCTAAAAACCAATAAAGATTCCCACACATAAATAACGCTACATCATGAATCAACTAATGCCTTGCACTTACTACAGCCATGCATAGTTAAACCACTTGAGGTTACTGGAAATAAAGTAAATTTGCATATTAGAAAAGTTCTTTTTTTGAAAGATTGTGTTATGAGCGCAAGGGTCGTCAATTGTGTAGCAGAGGTAAGACCCAAAGTAACAGAGCAATTAATCTATAAAAAGCGGAAAACATACTGCTACACATGAATACGAGGAAGTAAACAAATTGCATTATGGCTGTGCGCTCGGTGTTATTTATGCTCAATATGCGCGCTATATAATTAGTTTGTGGTTGTGTGGCTGTTGAACAGTAAAGGAAAAAAAATAAAAATGTGTAACTTAAAGATTGATACAGTACTATGTTGGAAAGCATGGAATATTTAGCGTAGTTCTATTATCCACATCTGTGCTTTGATAGTAATTGTAGAGAGGAGAATGATAAGCTTTAAAGTGAGTGTACTAATTTTTATTTTCTTAATTTCCATCTATTGTGTAAATAGGTATACGCTAGGAGAGGATTTGATAATGTATGGTAATGTACAGGGCCCGGGCAATTTATACGGTAGCTAGAAGCTGAAAAAATAATTCTTACGTATTAAGATACTAAATCTAAAAACACCCCTAAACCTTAGTTTCATTAAGTATGTTTTTTTTGTATAAACTAGTTAGACACTTATACCATAATAATATAAAATAAATTAATACACTGTTAAAAACATTTAGGAACATCTCCCTTTTGTAAGTCACTTTGTAAAATAAATTACAGTGAAAATACTCAGCTCATTTGATTACGGTATGATAATAGAAGTTAAGATATTTTATTTTTACTTACTGTTCACTTTGCTTAAAACTTATACCTCTAATGTTTGAGTATGATATATCAACTGCAAGCTTACTTGTACTGTAACTATGAATCATGAGGTACCATTAATGACCTATAACTTACTGGCTGAATTGGTTGCCTTCGATACATACACAATGTTCTATAATTACTGTATGTACATTTTGTAAGTACAGGTGTGTGTTGTAAGACACCCTATATATTATTTGGGAACCTGTAAGTTACTTGGTTCAATAGGAACTTTTAATTCCTTTACTTTCCGTATATACAGGGTGCTTCAAGATAGGGGTACCGATGTCAACTCAGAAATTTTAAATGCAATACCCTATATTTTTTACA
This sequence comes from Vesta saturnalis, assembly GCA_036346205.1. Lineage (NCBI taxonomy): Eukaryota > Metazoa > Arthropoda > Insecta > Coleoptera > Lampyridae > Vesta > Vesta saturnalis. The sequence goes on along the minus strand of JARFJB010001084.1, from coordinate 2,950,328 downwards.
TATTTAGATTCTGGGCGTTAAAATAATATACCTTTGTAATAAAACTTTTTAAAATTTTGCATAGTTTAGGAGTAAATTGAAGATATGTAGTTTCTTTTATAAATTTACCCAATTATAAATTGATAGCTACATCTAGAATAATCACAATTTAAAAGTAATTTTTATATTTTTACATCACAAGGGTTGTCCTGAATAGTTTCTATTAAAAGTAGCTCCTATTATACGGGTTTTTTCAGAGGTCCCTTGAAAATATTTGAAATGCCGAAAAATTGGTTGTTTTAAATGGGACACCCTACCTATTTTTTCTAGGTAAACTCTATAATAAATTTCCTATCGAGCATTTGATTAATTAATAGTAAAATTCAGTATAATATTAAATTTTATTTTTGTTGTTTTTGTCACTTTTATTATTATGATTTATGTTAATAATCAATAATATTGTTCTCAATAGTTAGTTTAATTTGTAGATTAATTTTCATTTAATTAAAATACATAATATGTCAAGGTTGCTTTGATATAAATTTAATTGTGTAATTTGACACTTTCTCATTGGCAGATTATAAACATATGATATATGGTTGAAAAGAATTTTTATGAAGAATTCAAAATGCAAAAATCCAATATGGCGTCCATAAGAAAATCGAAAGTTGCGTGCATTATCTCAAAATCTAGTAGGCCTAGATTTTTTCAAAATCATTTTGAAATCCTCGCTACCTGTTACCCCATCCTGCAAAAATCGTGGATGTATCTTTTGCAAGATACAAGATATAGCGATTTTAGAAAACGCATATTTTCAGTTATCACCCTGTGTCTAGTAAATGGAAGGATTTTTGACATGTAACCATGGTTACTTCTTGGGCATACAATGACGCAACTTTTTCTCCATTTAACCATCTTCGTATCTCTAACGGTTTCCAATATCCCCATGCATTTCATCTTAAACTGGACACCCTGTATATATATATATATATATATATATATATATATATATATATATATATATATATATATATATATATATATATATATATATATATATATATATATATATATATATATATACATATATATTGAAGATCGGTTCTTGTGGCACCATGAAACTAATCGTCTATGTGGCGGCACCCGGAATTTTGTATAGATAAAGTAACGTTTAGGCACCAACATACAAAAAAACGTGTATATGCGATCCGGAACCTTATACATACTGACTGGGTGGGAGGTATGTGGTGCACTGACGTCACAAACAGCTTTTGTGCAAGAATGCAGGTAACGGGATTTCTTAACACATGCGTCTGCAGAAAAAATAAATAAAATAGATCTTATGATTTTGTAAAATCTTCGACAACCTTTGCCCGTTATTCCAAAAATTGATGAATCTACACTTTTTTTATAATCTTGCAAGTTGAAAAAAAAATTAAACTATTCCGTTGTTAATAAATAAATTACGCTTTTTCGGAAAATCCTTTTCAGTAGTTTACGAATTAGTTTTGTAGTCACTCGCGTGAGATTTTCAATAACAATCACTTCTTGCATAATTTTATGAAAATGTAAACTTTCACCATATTAAAATATATTAAAATACTTATCTTTTTGGTTTTTTTATGGTATACTTGTATTTTAAGTTATACAATCTAAACGTTTCGATAACATTTACAGTTATTTTCGTAAGTAGTAGCATTATTTTTTAAAATTGTTGAAGTTGAAAATAATGTGAAATCTGAAAAATTCTGAAACTAGAATTTAGAATTTTCATCAAAAAATTTTTTAATGAAGTCGCGAAAACGTCATTCGTTTTTACTAGATGAAGCAGCGCTATTTTAGGCCGTAATAAGTGACAAACAGGATTGATAATACTGAATAATTGGTCTATTGTTGACGATCATACTATTACTATTAAAACAAAAATATTTAAAATGCTAAACTGTTTATTATGTTTAAACATAAATACACTAAGGTACATTCAATAATATAAAATTCCTGTCACTAAAAAATTTAAGTCATCGGCTTATTTTTTTTAAATGTTGAACTTTACGTTTTAGTTGAGCAATAGTTCTGTTTTTACAAAACTTTTCTAATAACTGTTTCATTTCATTCGTATTTGGATATGATCATTTTAACTTGATAATTTCAAAATTACGAAAAATACAGGCTTTTATTATTTCTCATGGTTACAAAGTGGTCACCAAATGAATATATTTCATATCTTAATCCATTTTTTAGAAAATGTTAACAATTATCAAATATATACTTCGAAAAATCTAAAAAAAATCAAACATCCTAGAAATCTAGCAACTCTCATAATTTCCTATGATGGAAAATTGACGTTAATAAACATATCTCTCATTTCTTTACTTATACCTTTAAGTACTAAAATTTTAAATACATAAAAATTAAAAAAATTTTTCTTGTATTTTCACTAGTGAGTTCTCAACATCTATGGCACAGGAAAAATACTAGAATATTTCTTTTAGGAAATTAATCAAGTCGTCTGGCAAACTAACAATAAGAAAACAATCAACGACAAGAAAACAGATTAGTCATCATAGAACATGTCTAGTAAATTCTTCAGTTGATCTACAATGTCATTAAACACATACATAACTGAAATACTCCTTTACTCACTCCGATATAACGTTGGCGAATAACACTATAAACAGTGATATAAATAACTTAGAATGTAAGTCCAGAAAATATAATCTTAGCTTAAATCCTTCTAATTCTATCTTTGTTATTTTTGGCAGGTTCAAAGATAAAATAGAGAATGACTTAAAAATATTAGTTAGTGATGTAAATCTTAAATGTTAACAAGAGGTACGAAACTTGGGCTTAGAAATGGACCATAACCTACGATTTCAAGAACATGTTACTAAATGTGTTAAGAAACCGTACTCTAGTTTAAAAATGTTATTTTCTCATCGCCATATACTTTCGCAAGCATTAAAATTACAATTAACCGACTCGCTCGTATTAAGTAATTTTAATTGTTTTGATATAGTATACGGTCCATGCCTTGCAAGTGCAGAAAGAAATCGTATTCGAAGAGTACAAAAATCATGTTTCCGATTTGTTTATGGGATAAGGAAATATTAACCCATTACTTAAAAATTAAACAATGCTAATTGGCTAAACATGGATATAAGAAGAGTACTTCAAGCCGCTGTACTTTACCATTCAACCATGTTCCACCATATTTGAACCAAAAAATCAGACACCGAAGCGACGTTTACAACGTAAACCTTAGATTTAAAGGACTAATTTCGCCTCCATCTTTTCGAACACATTTTTCATCGATTATTTACATATAGCATCTGTTCCTTATATAATAAACTGTTACCGTCTCTCAAAAGCCAATCACTATCCAAATCTAAATTTCTCTACAGACAACTGTTGTTAATATCACAAGCATAATTCACCATATTAATGCAATTCAAATTTAAATTCCTTATCTGTATATTATTCGTTTTGAACAAATCTAGCCTTTATTTTTATCTCTTTTTGTTATGTTATGATTTAGAGTTGAAACCTAGATCAGTTTTACTGCCTTTTAACCATTTTTTTGCAATTCTTATTTATAATTTAAGCGCACATTAATAGTAGTATTACCTTCCTGTTTTTTTATGGAAAAAAATAAACATTGTTATTATATCTCATTAGGTACATCTAGCTCATTAAAATACTTTAAACTTGTTCAAAGTACCTAATTATGCAAATTACAAGAACTTGGTAATATTTCAATATTTGTTGACAGCTATTTAAAATGTCTATTCTTTTGTTTACTCTAATGACTCTGTGATAAGCAAGCAATAATGGAGCAAAGGACAGGAAATTATTAATCTCGTATGTTTAGGCATAGACACCTAAGGTAATTAAATAGTAAAAATAACATAAACGATAACTACTGTAATTTTTTCTTGAAGTTTGTAAAATTGTATATATTCAAGCAACAAATGACAACTTGGTGATATTTATTGAAAACTACAATGTTCATATATATCTTATTTACCTCAATAATTATAGTGAAACGAAAGCAACCACGAAAAGTTAAAATTTTATTAGAACTGATAGCATTAATGAAACAAAAGAAGGGTAATTAATAGTCTTCAATATTTATGTAAACTTATTTCATACTATGGTTAAAGGTAAAAGAATTTCCAACTGTAGGCATACATTAGTGAACAAATTAAATAGTAAAATAACATAAAAGATAGCTATTCAATTTAATTTGATCTTAAAAGTTGTAAAATTGTTTGTAAGCAAATTAAAGTTGCCGGAAAGTAGTAAACAAAGACAGGAAATTAATTAATTTCTAGTATTTATTAAAACTTACTTAATACTTTAGTTAACGATAAGAGAGCTTTACGGATCTATATAAAGTTTTAGGTATACATAAATGAGTCAACTAGATAGTAAAAATAATGTAAACAGTAGGTTTATTTATTTTATTTAATTTTTTTTTAATCTTGATGTTTAATACTGATTGAAAACCACCTAAAATTCATATTTTTAGATTTCTCCCATAATCATAAGCAAGGCATAATAAAAAGTAAAGGTTATGTTAAAACTGATAACAGTAATGAAACAAAAGAAAATAAATTAATCACCTTTAATATTTATTTAATACTATCGTTAAAAGAGATAATTTCAAATTTTAGGTATACATTATTAAACAGATTAAAAAGTAAAATAACGTAACGTAACGTAACGTAAAAGAAAATTGTATGCAAGCAAATTAAAAAAATGGTACACAAAGAACGGGAAACCATTGATTTCTAAGATTTGTTGAAACTCACTTTGGTTGGTGAGAAGATTGCCGCCATTAAATTAGTTAATTAAATGTTAAAAACAACATAAACGACGGGTATTTAAATTTAACATTATTAAAGTCCTTAAATTGTATGCATGCAAATTACAGTTAACGAAAATTGAAAGAATTTAAAAATTTGAAAATTGAAAGAATTTAAAAATTTGGTTTTTGTGTTTACTAAAATTTGAATAGTCAGCAAGTTATAATACAATGTAAAGATTTTGTTCAAACTGGCAACACACGTAGAATAAAGAAACATGTTCTGCCGAAACTGGTGTGACGAATTGTTGAAAATTTCTATACGCGCGCTCGTGATGTAAAAATATCACTAGTTGACAATTAATTACGTCGGCACACACTGCAATAATAGATGTCTTTGCTTGGTACTTGGAAACTCGAGACCTAAATGTAGGGTTTGTTACGGACAAATGTATATTTTTAAAATTAAGATGTAGTGCAATAATTAATATGAAACTGTTCCAACGTAAATGAATGTTTGTTTCTTTTTTATCACTTTTCACAGGCGGGGGTTGCTTTTCGAGAGTAGACAAGGTTAGTGGAAACCAGAGGGGAAGAGAGTTGCTTAGTATTGATTGAACCGGACGCTTTGATTGGTTTTAATTAGAAACTCTCATTGTAAACAGTTTGTCTTTAAAATATTTCGTGCGTGTATATTTTCTTTTGAATTAGCAAACACTAATTTGCCTTTTCTTACGGGGTTAGTTGTAATGTGTTTTTCAAACATTAATCTATAAATAACAGTAACCCTTTTTGAAGTTAAACCCGCATGTTAACGATTTGTGACTGTGACGAACTAAATTATAAGTAGGCATTTTGGGTATTTTTATACAAATTAAGGCTAGCAGCAAATAATTCTACAAGCCTATTTAATCTATTAAAAATCGAACATTGCTTGCAAAGGTATCTTGTTTGCACGCGGGCATTAAGCTGAAATCTGCTAAAATAAAAGACAGTACAGGGCTCCCTCACTCTTGTATTTGTGTGAATTAGCATTGTTGGTTGTTGTTTATATTTATACCTGTGTAGAGGTGGGCTGGCGAACGGGTACATGATTCCGCTTGGTTAATAATTGTAAAAGGCAATTGCAGAGTTGGTCTGCACTCCCGGGTCCAGATAACCATTAAACACCTCGAATTTTATGTTTATTGTTTTTATTGTCGTATAGACAACCCACGCAAACTTATGCATCGGTTAGGATGTTATGATCTATTTACAACTTACCCTTGTAAGGCTTTGTTTTAATGAGTTTTTTTGTGTCAGTTTGTTAAGTAGAATTGTTTGTCTGGGAACTAATTTCTCTCTATATGTAATTTAATGTAATTTGACTTATGTATTTTGTGCTCTAGTAGTCACTAAACAATTGTGTACGTGTAAATTCCTTGTCTATTTTCTTTTGTCCTTGCCTTTACCTTATTATCACCTGTGCCAGTTTACCGTTGTTATATTTTATATTTACCGTAATTTGCTTTATTGTTTTATGTGCTTATTTACTTAAAGACCGGCATTATTGGTTCTAAAGGGCCACATGTTTGGTATTATGATTTTTATTCTAATTTATAGGTACACCTTGAACACGAGTTGATGGAAGATGATTTTGATAGAAGACTACAGTTTTGTGAAGAAATGTTAAATATTTGCAATAATACCGAAAATTTGGTTAACAATATTCTTTTCTCTGACGGAGCTACGTTTTGCCTCAACGGTGAAGTAAACAAACATAACTGCAGATACTGGTCATCGGAAAATCCTCATTGGTTGTTGGAGCACCATACGTAGAATCCCCAAAAGATTAACGTTTGGGTTGGCATTCTAGGGGGTCATACTATTGGTCCCTTTTTTATCGATGAGTATTTAACTTTGGATCTATATTTGCAGTTATTACAGAATCAAATTATACCTGCTTGTGGTGTATTCTATCTACATGAAAACAACTAACACATTCCCAATGAGAGCACCTGGCTTCAGCAAGACGGCGTCCCTCCGCATTATGGTTTAAACGATCGTCAATTTCTGGATTTAAGCCCATTAGATTTTTTCTTTGAGGATACGTAAAAAACAAAGTCTATAAACATATTCCCAATAACATTGAAGATTTAAAAATCCTAATTACTAGAACCATACAAGAAATTTCCCGTGAATTTTTAGAAAATTCTCTTCGTGGTTTTATAAATCGACTAAGTCATTGTCAAATGACAAATGGGAGACAATTTGAACACTTTAAATTACTCAGTTATTAATTTGTTTTTAGTGATAAGATTTTAATTCATAAGTTTTTTTCGTCTCAGATATCCCTACCTAATGGAAATACTTGAATCAGTGTATTCTTGAAAAAAATGTTATTAAATAAATTTAAAAGAAATTGTCTTTAGTGCTGTTTTAAAGAGAAAAAAATGTTCTATGGAATAGTGAGATAAAAGCAATATGTTCCTATTAAAAAAATTACGGTGATCAGAAACAATTGCACATAAGAAAAATTCAAGTATTCCCAAATGTAGATAAAAATTACGTAAACTACTATTGTATTGAACAATTTTTCCTAAAATGAATATTAACGAAAATAAATCACCGTCTCCACACTTTTTGATAACCCTGTATACTATATATATATATATATATATATATATATATATATATATATATATATATATATAAATATATTGTTTTTCAATGAACGAGCAAAAGTTCAATTTAATAATCATTAATTGTATTTTATTTAAAATTACACGTACAGTAAAAGATTGGCTCATATGACATTCACAGAAAGTTGACTGTGATCCTTCTTTGTGTGTATAAAAGTTATAATACATCATAACTAGCAGAGTACATACAGTTTAAGTTTGAATCGATTGTGACTTGCCTCCTCGATGGCTCAGAGAGAAGAGTCCCATTCTAGCAAAATGGAGGTCGTGGATTCAAGTCCCACCGAATTAATATATGTATATATGTAATATATATATATATATATATATATATATATATATATATATATATATATATATATATATATATATATATATATATATATATATATATATATATATATATATATATATATATATATATATATATATATATATATATATATATATATATATATATATATATATATATATATATATATATATATATATATATATATATATATATAGTGCCAAATGGTATGTTAAGGTCTCCGTTATAAAACGCGGGCGGTAATGTCTCCGACCTTTCCGGACGGTTTCTTACACTTTAAGGGTATATTTTCGTAAAGGGAATCCGGAGTTTCTAAATTCCTATCGAGGGTAAATAATTCTAAATTTTTATTTATATAAAATTTTTGTACGCGCCGGTAGGTATGGTCTCCGGTATATGTGAGAATATTTCTAAAAATGCGTTACGCCATGGTCTCCTACATTGTTGCCGTTGTTTCGGAGACTTTAGAGAATCGGTTGTGTAAGATTTTATATAATTTATTGATTATTTGCAGCTGGCTCTGTAAGCGAGCTCTTTATTCACTGCTTTCGTCAGTCTGACTTATGGGCTTTATTCTCGGGGTACAAATTACAATTTGCCCTTCACTAACATATAAAAACGTAATATTTAGGATAGAGGCATTCTGCTTTCTATGGTTATTTATCAAAGCTTAACAGATAGGATTAATATACGTATTTTAATGTTTGCAAATGTGTGCTTAGCATTAACTAAAATGTGCTTTTATGTCATTTTTTGAATTTTTGAAAAAAATAAGAATTCAGTTTAAAACTCTTGTGAAAATTATATTTTGCCATACAATAAAAATTGAAAAAAATGCATAAACTAAAAAGAGCAGAAAACAAGACTAAACATAGTTTAGCAATAAATGGATTAAATTTCTATTTTATCAGATAACAAAATGGATTAATTTAGTTAATTATAATCATAATTGAGGATGGAAGTCACAAATAAGAATGCAATTTATATCTAAGAAAACGTGTGCAATATAATTCTATATAGGTATACATCTTTCTCATCTATACATTAAAATTTTTATTTTTGCTTTGAGTTGAAAACTGTTTAATTACCAATGTGAGCAGCGACGTAATGCAAAATGAACATATTCCTATGCAAAACATATTTAAAACAATAGCTCTATTAAAAATTTCAAATAGATATATATGAACTAACGCACTTGAATAACTTTTCTTTTGCCTTTACCTGCTTTTATCAGACGTAGTTAATTAAAGGTTATGATATTGTTTTAATAAGTGTAATATGAATTATTATTACCTTCAACTACCTTTTCATATTTCAGAAATAACTCCTTAATTCTTAACCAATGTTAAAAATTCAAAGGCGCTATAGCTGACAAAATACCTAGTAGGTACACTTCCTATACTGATGCTCAAATGAAACAGCTATTTACACTAAACGGATAGGTAAAAGAGTGGCAAATTTGCAAATTGTTCAGTAGATCTGTTGCAGTTAATAACAAACCTATCTAGTTTTGTCAACAGTAGGTATGCAGCGCCAAATAGAGTGCCACTGTCAGGCCTATACAAACACTATAGTGAAAAAATTGAAAACAAGCAGATAGGAAGGCAAGACATGTCATTGTTTTGTAATAGATAGATTTTACTTATTATATCGTTTTAAAAATGTAATAGTAAGTCATAGTTTGCTTATCAGGAATATTTCCTCCATTACTGTAAGATGTTATATTTTAATACCTACATGATTGTTTTCGAACATCTGCCATGCTTATGTATGTAGAACTGATGTAAATTCTTTGAACTTATTCGTTCATTACAAAAACTTATAATAATTTAACTGTGTTTGAGTCTTCAATTACAACGGTATCTTTGGTAATGTCAATCATATTTTTCAAGGGTTCTATGGTTTGACTACCCATGCTTAAATTTTCTTCAACGACTGGAACCCTTGCAGTTTCTACGGCAGCAACTTTCATGGCTACATATTCCAATTTCGATTCTAACTCTATATTTATGTCGATTTGGGATAAGGATTTTCCTTTATGTTCGACGGGCACGCCATTTTCGATCAAGAGTAACAATTTGGATACTTTAGCAGTCCGGTATAGATCGGCGGGTAATCTAAAAAACAAATATATTAAATGTCCTATCACTATGAGTGTGAAGACAGCATTCAATTAAATTTTTTGAGAAATTATGAAAGAATGTGTTGGTTAGTCAAACGCGAATAATAAGTTAAAAACTAAAAATTTTCAACTGACAATTTATCATTTTCTTGGAACCAAAAGAGAACTATCTTCTGACACTGACGAGCGGCAAGTGCCATCTGACTGGGGCCGCCCTAGCAACGAGTGTAAATACGGCCATAGAAATTATTACCACTGTGATAATTACGTCGCTAAGGAATTGGTGAATTTTGATTGGTTAATAATAATTTAATGAGTTATATTCTCATACGATAAGCAGTGCAGTAAACTACACACAAACGAAAGTCTTGTTGTAGGTATGAGGGTCTCAAAAAGCATCATTTTTAAAATAACTTGCATACATTATTTTGATATGTGTGTTTGTGTGTAAAACTATGCACACCAGTCGAAACAAAAGGCATATCTCATGCTCATGGAGTTAACACACTCACTGCTGAAAAATATGAAGTGAAAGGTATTGCTGACAACGGGCGCAAGTCAATAAACTTATCTTTATATACAGCTCACCTGTAATAAAATAGGTAGGTACTTTTACAAGGCTAGCTCGGTAACTCGACATAGTAAGAATAGTTAATGCGATTTCGTTTATATCTTGCTTGATTAAGAGCATCATGTAGCTTTTCAAAAATTGGTCAAAATCTATAATATCTCGTGCATTTTTGTGACTTTATTGAGAATAAAAACTGAATGCCGTTTTTAGTAAAATGTGGTAGAGTATTGATGTTATGCCCGTGATTATGTAAAATTCAAAAATATATATTTTATCCGCAAACGTCACAAAAGTGACACTTTTATGACTCAATGTCAAAGGTAAAAGTTTTAATTTTCAGACAAGGAGCAAAAGTTGTACTTTTGCGCCTAGGCATTTTTATTTTTACCAAATGTGCTTATTAAATGTATGTTGTTATGGTTTCATTACTTACAAAGCGTCCTGATTATCTTATTCTTTTACCTGCTAATTATGTTTGATTTTTCTTTTCGATCTTAACCAATTATTTTTACGTTTGCGGATAAAAAAGTATATGTTATTCGGAGTAAAGTGACTTTATGTAGCTCAACTGAATTATTTGCGTCACTTCGTTCAGCAAAATAAACATTCAGCTTCACCACATGAAGTATCACTTTTACTCCTAATAACATAATATACTATTAATATTAAATATTATTTCCCCAATAACTAAAAATCTGTCAAATTTTAGTATGTTTGGGGTACATTTTTAATAACATTAACGACAAAAATCTTACAAATTACAGGCATTGATTTATTCCTAATTCAAATATGACGATGTTCGCTGTATTTAGGTATGCATTAATCGACGAAATTTCACGGATAAACCTGTGTTTCAAAAATTCAAATGTCGAATTAGAACGGTGCGACTTTTATTCACACCAAATCTCATATATCATATCCAAATAGGACCGAAAAGTATTTTGCATTCTTCTCAATAACTAGAGCGCCGTTCGAAAATGTTCAATGTATGCTTTATTTTGTGCATACAAAAACGATCTTAATAATGCTTGCTTACTTGATTCCTGTCCGGTCCCGGTGGCATTATGCAGTAAATTTTCATCCGACACATTAACTAAAAGGAAAAATAACCACTTGAAAATACCACAACGACAACTACGACTTTACCTGTAGTTTCCGACAAACCAGAGGTGTTCGTTGAACGTGATGTGTCTGGCACATATTCTGATTCGGATGATGAAAATACGAACAAATCACTGGCGGCCTCTATTACACATTCGTCGCTAACGTAAGGGTCTTCGGCAATATCGCGTCAGGAGTCTTTTCAACTGATCTTGGTCTTTCCTCATCTTCAGGATCTTCACGGAATTCATATATATCATTAGCGTTACCTAAGTGCAACAAAATTGTCGATTTCGTAGCAAATGACCGGATAACCATTGAATAGACACACACACGCACGCACACACACACGCACGCACGCACGCATGCACGCACGCACCCACACGCCCACGCATACGCGTACACGCACACGCACACACGCACACGCACACGCGCACCGCGCACGCACGCACGCACGCGCACGCACGCACACACTCACACACTCACACACCCACACACACCACATACACAAACACACCATAGACGCGCACGCGCACCCACACCTCACACCCACACCCACACCCATAGCCACACCCACACCCACCACACACACACACACACAACGCACGCACGCACGCACGCATGCACGGACGCGCACAGACGCGCACAGACGCGTGCAGACGCGCACAGACGCGCACAGACGCGCAAGTACGCGCACAGACGCGCACAGACGCGTACATACGCGCACAGACGCGCACAGACGCGCACAGACGCGCACAGACGCGTACAGACGCGCGCAGACGCCCACAGACGCGCACACACGCGCACACACGCGCACAGAAGCGCACAGACGCGCACAGACGCGCACAGACGCGCACACACGCGCACCCACACGCGCACCACACGCGCACCAACACGCGCACCCACACGCACACCCACACGCACATCCACACGCACACCACACGCACACCACGCACACCCACACGCACACCCACACGCACACCCACACGCACTCGCACACGTACACCCACACGCACCAACACGACACACGCACACCCACACGCACACCCACACGCACACCCACACGACACCACACCACACCCACAGCACACCACACGCACACCACACGCACACACACACACACACACACACACCCACACGCACACCCACACGTACCCCACACGCACACCCACACGCACACGCGCACGCGCACGCGCGCGCGCGCACACACACGCATGCACGCATGCATGCACGCACACGCACGCACGCGCACGCGCAGCGCACCGCGCACGCGCACGCGCACGCACGCCGCGCGCATCCGCGCCCGCACCCACACCGCACAGACGCGCACAGAGGCGTACATACGCGCACAGACGCGCACAGACACGCACAGACGCGCACAGACGCCACAGATGCGCGCAGACGCGCACAGACGCGCACAGACGCGCAATACGCGCACAGACGCCACAGACGCGACATACGCGCACAGACGCGCACAGACGCGCACAGACGCGCACAGACGCGCACAGACGCGCACAGACGCGCCAGACGCGCACAGACCCGCACAGACGCGCACAGACGCGCACATAGCGCACACACGCGCACCACACGCGCACACACGCGCACCGACGCGCACACACGCGCACCCACACGCGCACCCACACGCGCACCAGACACGCACACCGACACGCGCAGACGCGCACACGCGCACCCCACGCACGCCACAGACGCGCACCCACACGCGCACCCAGACGCGCACCACACGCGCACACACGCGCACCAACGCGCACCCACACGCGCACCACACGCGCACCCACACGCGACACGCCCACACGCCACCCACACCACACCCACACGCGCACCCACAGCGCACACCCACCCGCACACCCACACGCCACCCACACGCAGCACCACACGCGCCACCCACACCGCACTCGCACACGACACCCACACGCACACCACACGCACACCCACACGCACACCCACACGCACACCCACACGCACACCCACACGCACACCCACACGCACACCCACACGCACACCCACACGCACACCCACACCGCACACCCACACGCACACCCACACGCACACCCACACGCACACCCACACGCACACCCACACGCCACACCCACACGCACACCCACACGCACCCCACACAGCACACCCACACGCACACGCACGCGCACGACGCGCGACGCGACACACGACACCGCAGCACGCATCGCCAGCACGCACACACGCACGCACGCGCACACGCGCACAACGCGCACGCGCACAGCGCGCACAACGCGCACCCACAGCGCACACGCGCACGCGCACCACACGCCCGCACGCACCGCACGCGCACACCGCACAGCCCGCGCACACGCGCCGCACCGCACAACCGCACAGACGCGCACAGACGCCCGACAACGCGCACAACGCCACACGCACGCGCACAGGCGCGCACAGCACCGCCAGCACGCGCAACACGCGCACAGACGCCACGCACACGGCAGCACCCACACGCGCACAGACCGCGCCACCGCACGACGCGCACCCACGACGCCGCGCACGACGCGCACCAACAGACCCGCACAGCACGCGCACATACGCGCACACACGCGCACACGCACAGCGCGCACACACGCGCCACCACCACGACGCACAGACGCGCACCACGCCACGACGCCACAACGCACACGCGCACCCACACCGCACCAACACGCGCACCCACACGCGCACCCACACGCGCCACACCCACACGCACACCACACGCACGCGCACCACACGCGCACCCACGACGCGCACCCACACGCGCACCCACACGCGCACCCAACACGCGCACCCACACGCACACCCACACGCGACACCCACACGCGCACCCACACGCACACCCACACGCGCACACCGACGCACCACACCGCACACCGCACAACGCCACAACCGCACAACACGCACACCACACGCACACCCACGCGCACACGCACGCGCACACCGCACACCCACACGCGCACCCACACGCGCACACACGCACACCACGCGCACAACCACACCACGCGCACCCACACGCGCACCCACACCGCACCACACACGCGCACACCGCACACGCGCACCCACGACGCGCACCCACACGCGCACCCACACGCGCACCCACACGCGCACCCACACGCACACCCACACGCACACCCACACCACACACCCACACCACCACGCGCACAACCCACGCACACGCACACCCACCCACACGCACACCCACACGCACACCCACACGCACACCCACACGCACACCCACACGCCACACCCACCCACGCACCACACGCAACCGCACACCACACACCAACGCACACCCACACGCACACCCACACGCACACCCACCACGCACACCACCACACGCACACCCGCACGCACACCCGCACGCACACCCGCACGCACACCCACACGCACGCACACCCACACGCACACCCCCACGCACACCCACACGCACACCCACGCACACGCGCACGCACACCACACACACACACGCATGCACGCATGCATGCACGCACAACGCACGCACGCGCATCCGCGCCCGCACCCGCACCCACACCCGCTTCCTCACCCGCACACGCACACGCACACGCACCGCACACCACACCACACGCACACGCACACGCACACGCACAGCACACGCACACGCACAGCACACGCACACACACACACACACACACACACACACACACACACACACACACACACCACACTCGCACACAAACACGCATTTGGCAACGCACGTGGCAATATAATCTAATATTTTCTATCTGTAGTGTATACTACACAAGCCGCCAGTGCTCAGATATACTATTTTATGCACACTTGTGGTTTAAATTTACTGTAACACTTACCTGTAATCTATTCAGTTGATGTATCACAGATTTGGAGAGCACGGGCTAAAATTCTTACCGTTCTATTCATAATTACAGCAACCACTAATCGAACGATATATGCACAAGTAGATCACCGAAAGCTCACTGACTGCACTAAAGAATCGAGCCGAAAGACGGACGATGATATCGACGGGAAACGTTGGCTAACCGAAAGGAGCCGGGAGCACGGTGTTTCTACTCCTACGTAGAACCGAGCCAATAGTGTAGTGGTGACACGATCTGCTTAGCATTCGGGAGGTAATGGGTTCGATTCCCGTTACCGTCTACCTTATATGAGGTTTTTCAGGGGTTTTCCTCATACACATGTAGCGGCATGGTCGCTGCGTGTATGCACACCATCCTACTTAGGCGAATGCTGGGGTAGTACTTTCCCCTTAGAACCCTAACTCCGTGCCTTCCGATCTGATCCTGACCACACCTATCCTTAATCCCATCATGCTTATATACGTAATGTATGTATGTATGCTGGGAATCCATGATTGTGGCTGAAGGAGCTCGGAAGCTCGAGCAGCCCGCCCTCCCCTTGGGAGGGAATGAAATACGTTGACTTTTCCTTTCCCTCCTATGTAGATATAGGTTCGAGCCGCGACGTCGCCGGTTTGATTGGAAGATGAACTGTAATAATGCAGGAAATCTGCTTCAATATCCTCTTTAACATGCTTTATTTATTATTTGTTTTTGGAAATAACTGTTAAGTGTTGTTTTTGGGCGATTTAGCAATGTACTGGGTGCTATTTCCAGTAAATTTGTGCAATTGATCATTGTAAGTATATGATTTGTTATATAATAAATAAATAAAGAAGTTTGTTCAATATATTTTTTGTCGCCGCTTTGATGTTAAGCAAACCCTTACCTATATTAAGTAATTTATGCCACCGCACCGGGTGGTCATCAACATTAAATTATTTCGGTCATGAAAAGTTGTTTTGTCTTAGGTAGTATTAGCAGAATTTCGAATAAAGTATGTTAATACTTCTTGCAATAGTTGTCAATCACATCGCTAAATAAAATCGAGAAATATTTTATATCTATAATTCTTTCATCTACAACACATTTTTTGCAATTGTATCAAGTCTTCAACCTAATATTCAGTCAGGGTAAGTGGCTTACGTGGTTCCAGCAGTAAAATTCGATCGGCCCGCAATTCTTAGGTCATAGGTTCGAAACTGGGTAAGTACCATTTAAAATTTATAATAAAGTATATTATATAAATAATATAAAATATAGTTGTAATTATTATACGCACAAATGTAGGTTTAATTCGATAATAATAAATTGTAAACAAACATTGTTTTATTTATTACTATTTGAATACTAGTATATTTTCACTTTAAGAAAATATATCTTTTGCATTTGTGGTATACAACAATTAACATGTATCCCGGGAAAACGGGAGCAAAGCGTCGCGTTGTTGATTGTTTAAACTTTGACTACGGGAAAATAGATACTTTTTTCAATCAAGCAAATATTGACAGAACTGAACTGATAGTGAATAACAAAAACGCTTATGCACACCAAGAAAACGACGAAAATCCGTAGCAAAGAAATTAACGCCGAAGAGAAGGTCAGATAATACAAAAGCCGCTTTGTTCGGCATCTGGCACAACACATGATAGAGCAGCGTTGTCACGTCTCGGAGACTCCAACGTTCGTGTTTTATATGTGCAACACCATCATATATGCCGGAGACCATAAGGATTCTAAAGTGCATTTCGAAAAAGCGACGCCAGCGCCTGCGGCAATGTCGCGAACTAAACCCATATATTTTTGGGCTCTAGAAGCTATCCTGAATGCCTCATACAATTTTCAGGTTGGGTTCGTTATGGTCTCCTATATATATATATATATATATATATATATATATATATATATATATATATATATATATATATATATATATATATATATATATATATATATACGTATGTATGTAGGAGCGCAACTTAGTCGTGTTTTCACACATCGGCATCTGGCACATCTCTGTTTGCATCTACATGCGACTAGCTCTTGCAGTTTTTCCATTGTGACATCTCAATTTGATGTCCAAACTGGTTTATAGAGCTCCCCGTTTTTCTTCCACTCCCAGTGACATGGCTCTTTAGGGTCTACTGTGTGTTTAAGACAGTTTTTCCACACGAAGCAATGTATCCTCGCTCTTTTGAGGTGATGGAACAGGGCGTCAGAAGTAGGCGGTATCTTCTCTATTGGCCTTTTAAGCTGGATAAAAAGAAGTCTCCTTGCTTCATTTACATTATATTTTATGCAGGGCTTGAAGCATGGTACATCAAGACGACATAAGGTTGAATTGTCAAAAAGATGGCACTATCGTTTGAGACGTTTTGTGGCACGGTTGAATACTCCTCAAAGGCTACATCAACTTCTCTAGAGGACATCCATGTTCCCCATGCACTTATTTTGCAAACACCCGCAAAGCTTGATACAGTATCTGCTCCTGTGAAGGTATGGAAGAATGGAGGCAGATCTGCAACCACTGCTGGAAGTCTCTCATTCATTATATGGACAGGAAAATACTGGAGATCATTCCTGTTCCATATTCATCCCACAGTTCCTCCACATTGCTCTGGTGTAAGAAAGCATTTAATGTAATAACTACAACATCAGAATCTACAGTTTTTACTGTGATCTTAGAATCTCCATTACAACTCGCATGACATGCATGAAGTAGTAAACGGACATCGGCTTTTTCATGGAAAGCGGAAAGCAGAAGCAAGTAAAAACATGTTGATGCTGTTATAGCTAATTACAGTGTCTCTGTAGGTACATAAAACTAGTTTCCCATCGGGATTTTCATTGTTACTATATTTTTGGCTAGAAATCCCAAAAGTTCTTCTTTGTTTCCGTCATGGGATAAGAACTTGTTGAAATTCTTAGGGATTAAAACACTAGGTTTTACATCCACCCTTGTTCCTGTACCTCTTAACTGTCTTGTGTCGGTCTTCAAACTCCCTTCTAAGTATAGAACAAACACAATATCTACCCCATCCACAGTACTTAGCCTTATTAGAATATATGGTTGAACAAGTCACAGTACTGTTGGAATGTTCTGCTTATTTGTGGTGCCAACATATGGATAAGTGCGGCTCTGTCAATGATAAGGGAAGACACTTTAAGTTCAAGAAATGCCTCCTCAGTTAGATTGCAAGATTGCATTACGCAAGTAACTATATCTGACTTCTTTAATGGTTTCCTCATTGTTCCAAGCTCTGAAATGGAAGGAGGGCATGAGCTGCTTTCATTGGCGAAAAATTCTATAACATCTCCATTATCAGTAGGTGTTATAAGCGGGTTTTGGGATACTTGTTGGCAAACAATGCATCTGTCCCAGTTAATATCTGACAGGATAAAGCTTTCATCATGTAATTTAATATCTGTTTTAAAATCCATTAGAATTGTTCTCTACATGAATTTCCTGAAATGAAAGAACCATGAATTAGATATGAATGTGAAAGAAGAAATTGTTCAAATTTCGAGTCACTACTTTCGAAATACATAATGAAGGTAAATTTTCAACTGATATGTAACTAAAACTAGTTTTTTTTTATGAATAAAATATTTGATACTGCTGCCTGAATAAAGTATAGTACTCACAAGTTGAAAGACAGCAATATGCCAATTCTTTGTTCAGGTTTATAATAAGATACATACAGTCTTTATGTCAATGACGCGCTGACTTAGTATTAATTCTTACGTAAAAAGGTAGAAAACCACTGCAGATAAGCCTTGGGACCTGTTTTAAGGACCATTATATAATCTTTAACATTGTTTTTGAAAACTTAAATTCAAGCAGTTATTTCCGTGATAGTGTTCAATAACCCGGACACACGCGTTTTACGAAATATTTCCACCCTATTTTGTATTCCGACGCTAATAAAATAAAAACCGTCACACATGCAATGAAAATGTACAGAATATTTATGGAAGGGGATTAAACGTTCTTTACAACGGTGTTTTGAAATTTAAAATAGGTTTCCCGGTTCCCCAGATATCAGCATTTAAAGAAAATAGTGTAGCGCAGTATGGCGGCCATTTTGATGACGTCATAACAGGGTGTTATCATACATAACTTGCATGCAAACTTTGGTACTGGTAGCCGAAAGTGTCTTTTTTGCCAATGTTTGTTGCCAATTCCATAAACTAAGTAGGCCAGGGATTGTGTGGCAACAATAGTTTTTATAATTATTATTATGAATCAAAGCAGCTATGCTTAGCGAACAAAATCCTGTTTCATATGTTTTAATTTGACAGTTAAGAGTGCTAAGAACATATGTCTATTAATAAATATTGGCCCAACAATGTGCTAGCCTATAATTCCACACCACACGTTTAAACTCCATCGATGTTGACAACGTCGCTCACGGGTCCAGTGTGGATTTACATTATCGTAATAATGCATGTTATGTCTTACACTAACAGCATCATTTCGAAAAATTGCTTCGCCCGAAAATAAATCGTTGTCAAAAAGTTTCTATTTTGTTCTATTTGTTGCAAACCCCATTATGCAAACTTAATTCTTAACAGAAATTATTTTCGGTTATCTCTTGGTGAAGAATCATTTTGAATGGGTGAAATTTATTTTTTATTATCCTTCAGACCCAACTCTGCCATATTCCAACCAAATTTGCAATCTCCCTAGTACTGGCAAGGGATTCTCAATAATGTGGAGCATTACCTAGTTTCCGTTGTCGTAATTGCAAGCAGGTGGGTTTCCATGTTCCGGTTTTTATAATCCACAGTTCCCGTTTCACTCGTTCTCTCCAGCAATTTAGTAAACGTTCGATGTTCAGGGTGCCTTCTGTTTGGATACTTATTTCTGTACAACCTGATTGCTTAATAAGGATGTTCATCTGCTTTTCCTAATATTAGGAGCATATCAAGTCACGCGTATCTCGTATAACTTAATATAATTTTAAAACGTATCAATTAATTTTAAATTAACAATTACTATCTTCAATAATACAATTTGTTATTAACAAGGACTGACAACTAAATTGCATTGATTGACGTTTGACTACTAGATAAAAATTTAATTGTTTCTTTTGTGTCTACCACTACTTGATATTTGGATAAAAATAACATCGAGTGTAAAACATTCATGCGCCACTAGATTAAAATGTTAGTTTGCTTTTTGATAGGGAAAGAAATGAAAGTTGAAAATTGTCATTTTGAAGTATTTCGTGCAATTGAAAATCTGATATCACCGTCGTGTAGATAATGTCCTGAAACATATTACTACCAAATATTTTGAAAGTAGTACCCATATACCCGAGTTTCTGGCATTTCATGGGACTCCTGAAAAAAAAGTACCCGTATAAAAATATGAGCTACTTATAATAAAAACTATTCAGGATAACCCTTGTGATGTAAAAAATATAAAAACCACTTTTCAATTATGATTATTTTAAGTATAGCAGTTAATTTTATAATAGGGTATTATAATAACAACAACATATCCTCATTTTGCCTCCTAAACTATGCAAAATTTTACAAAAAGCTTTATTACATAAGTATATTATTTTAACACAGAGAATCTAAATGTGTAAAAAAAATGCAGGGTGTTGCGTTTAAAATTTCAAAGTTAACACCTAGCTTGAAGACCCTGTATATAGGAAAAGTAAATAAATTAAAAGTTCTCATTGAACCAATCAACTTTTATATAAAATTTCTTTTTGCATCTCTTACAGGTTCCCAAATAACATACAGGGGCGTCTTACAACACACACCCTGTACTATCTAATAAATGTTAGTTATATGATAAATGAAGGTAGTAATCTTTATTTTCTAATACTGCATTACATGTTAAGTGGCGTGACAGAAGCAATTAAGAAGGACTACGATGGGCGAAGCGAGTGAGAGTTGCATCTCAGATATTCCTGCCAATTTTTTTTTTCTAAAGCTGAAATTTTATACATATAAAATACGTAAAACATGAAAAAGAAAACAAAACTTTTAAAAATAGAGTATTTTACCTACAGATAAACAAGTGCTTATCGCAACGGAAAACCACCATTACGAAGTTGGACTTTTTGTGTGTAGAGCTTGTTTGCATAACTATATCTATAACTGCATCTCAATGTGTAGGAAATATAGGCAATGCTTCTCTTAAGACATTATTTGTCGGAAGCTGCCAGTTGTAACGACTCCAAGAATTCAATTATGTGAAATGAAAGTGGATAGTAAATGAACGAAGGAATGAAAAATTCTTAGACTAAAAATATTAAATCGGAACATGTCAACAACCCATTTAAAAGTAACTTTACCAAAGCTTTTATTAAAACAATCTTGTATTGTATTGCATTGATGGCTGTTTTGCGAATATTGCTTTTTTTATTTTGATACACTATTTCCAAATGTTTGACTTAAAACGATTATACATAATGTGTGTGTGCGTGTGTGCGCGCGTGTGCGTGTGTGCGAGTGTGCGTGTGTGCGTGTGTACGTGTGTGCGTTCTCAAGGTTAATTGACTTACAGGGTATTCTTAAAAATCGAATTTTCAAGGTCAAGTTCATTGAGGGCTATGTGCGGGTGATTCTTTTACCTTGAAATTTTTCAGGGTTATTGAATGTAATGGTCACGTTGTTCAAGCAATAATTTTGACCTTCTTCGCTAAATCAATGTCATGTGTTAATTCATAGAATCAAAGTTATTACAATTCTTAGAAGTCAATTTTCAAGGTTAAAGTTAATTTTAAATTTAAGTTTAAATTGAGTCAAACTCTTCAAGGTCACATTCATAAAAATTTAGAAGGGTGATGGCAATATATATATATATATATATATATATATATATATATATATATATATATATATATATATATATATATATATATATATATATATATATATATATATATATATATACTGGCGAAATTTTATGTTTCCTCGAAAAGAAATCATTTTCTCATCAATTACTAGTTTTGTAAGATCGCAGGCCCGCCAGATGTCACTTATTTTCTGATGAATAAAATGTGTAAGATTAAGTAGTGTTAATATGTACTATAATCGTATCCCTACCTGCCACCTTGGCCAGACGGCCATTTTCTAGGTATTAGGTAATCAAGGTTCCTAAAAATGCAACTTGCCTCACTTAAATTCTAATAGCTGATTTTTACTTATATGTTACACAATATCGTTAAGAATCAGTCATCAATATTCCCAGACACTTCCCGCCGGCAGTATTACGTTACAGGCGTTTTAAAGCTCTCGAAAAAATACTTAATCTCACTTACAGTCTGAAGCTTAATTTCTATATATGTTAGCCAGGCAACTATATTAAAACGTTTTACAACCACGGAAACCGATCCAAGGGACCAAACATCCCCTAGACCCAATTGTAGTGCCAATGTGTGTTATATTGCACGATCTCCCTCTCTTACGGTTTACTCTTGTCGACTATAAGTGTATGCATATGTGTAGCATGTCTAATCGAATCCTCAAATAATATTTAATATTTAAGATTATAAATATGTAATATCTTTAAGTTTTCATACTTGTTTCATTAACTAGAGAATTAATTGTTAATAGTTAAAAAAATCAGTTCGTAATTTAAAAATCAGGTAAATAATTAAAGATTAACTTTTAAAAAATTGCTCGCCTGACCACAATAATTCTAAAATTTTACCTTACAAGCTTATAACTAGTATTTAAATAATTTAATAAAGAAATAAATAAGTTGTAATGTTCTCCAAACAAATCGTTAAACTAACCTCACTCAATTAAAGATAAAGCCGTTGTCCCAGTAGGTAAATTAGAATAGGCCAGTTCAATCTTTTGATTTGCTTAATTACCACAAATTCATGCTTGGTTATTTCCACTTAACATAAATCTAGTAACTGCAATGTAACAATAATAAAAATTATCTCGGACGCCAAGTTATTTTTTGATTATGCTCGGAATAACTAAACCGAGTATACACTAAGAAATTCACGACAATTCTAAAATAAAAAAATATACGAACTATGTTCATTAAATATTTAAATTTAGAATTATATAAAATATATCTTAAAAACTGGCTGTAATAGACTTAAATTACTAAATTAGTAGCATATAAATACCTGTTCGAAACTTTTGTACACAAACTTTTTAATAACATCTGGTATCTAAACAAATACGGAAATGCAAACCAAAAGTGATGTAATCTTTGCAACAATATTGCGCAATATCTCGTAATAACAATGCTGTACGTTGTAAACCATACCAAAGTTGAATTTTCCTTCTTATAAATTTATCTTCATGAAATTTTTGTTTAGATATAATTAAGTGCAAAATTGCAATCATAAGCATGAAAAATGCCAAAAGTGGTAAAAATGTAAAAGTAAAGGTAAGTAAAAAAATGAAAGTGCCTGCAAAATGCAAATGTTTTAAATTTTAATATAATGCGAGTTAAATGTATCTTACCATTAAATCAATGGCACTTTTCGCAAAATTTAGGTGGAAACTCAAAAATGGCTTCCTAACCAAGATAAGCTTCATCAAGTAATGCTCGAAAGGACACTTAGATATTTGGTGATATAGCGGTGGGCGACAAGATATGCGCAAAAATTAAGTCAAAGATATAGAACTATAAACCCCTAAAAGATATGAACTTAAGTTACACCAAAATGCAAATTAAGTTATTAAGTTATTAAGTAATAATTGAAACTTTTTTTTCTTATATTTATAACTAAATGAACGAAAAACGTAAATTACGGTATATTTTAATACAACTCAAAATGGGTTGTTACACACGCCCTCCTAAAATTTGGGCTCGGAGTTCACCAAAGCGGAGATTCCAAACACTAAGCTAATAAATAAATTTACTAAAATCGAAGGAAATAAAATGTAAACAGTAATACCTAAAATCTAAATAAAATGCAAATAAAAAGAAAAAGGGAAAAATCAAAATGCAAATAAAAGATTTAATAGAGCAAAATCTTATCCTAAGTGTACGAGGAAGTACGGAAAATGCGGTAATGTTGGTCAGGAAAGACCCCTCGCAAAACTATAAAAGCTAATGACGCGCTACCACCCGCACACGCCACTAGTCGAGAGTAAAGGACCCGAAACCTTAAATAAAGCAAAAGAAAACTTTAAGCTGGTGGAGCAAAATGAAAAAACCGGTAACAAAAATTGAAGCTAAAGTAAAAGAGAACAGAAACCAACCGTGACCTGAAGGGTCAGAGGGCGGAGAACCCGGGAACAGTTTTCAGGTGCAACGATAGAAATCACGGCAAAATGCATTAATTAATAATTAAAACTTTTTTTCTTATATTTACATCTAAATGAAGGAAGAACGTAAATTACGGTATATTTTAAACGAACTCAAAGTGGGTTGTTACAAGCTGTTTTAATAATTTTTTTTAATAAAATATCAATAGCTTTGCAAAGTATAAATAAATTCATTAAATAACAGCAATTTATTCAAATAATTATTATTTATTGATAATAATTAAACTTACAAACAATTCTTGCAAATAATTAACCTTTTAAGTATTTTACTGGCTCCTAATATTCATTGTCATCGTTGAAATTAGATAATTCATCTTCATTCATATTGAATATCAAAATGTTGATCATCAGTGCTATCCTCAGGTTCTTCCACTGTAAAAAACAAAACAAGCAGTTAAGATCTGAAAAACTAAAGGGACATGAAAATTATGAGAAACGAAAATAAATTACCTAATTCTTCCTCCAGCGATTGACTGAAAAATTTCGTTAATTGGTCCCCATCGAACCAATGAAAATTATATTTATCATCTTCTAATGTTCAACCATTATTTTCGGGACTGAGAATATTAATTATCTTTGTACTTGCATTGTTCCAAAGACTAACAATAGTTAGCCCGTCGAAACTGTTGCCAAAGTTCACTTTTACAAGGTGGTAAAATACTATCATTGAAGTTTTACATATTCTTCCAGATATCATATATGTATTAATAAACAGCTAAAGTCTGGCAGCATTTACATCAATTATTACAGGAATTTTCTTCATCTACATCACCGAGTCAATCCAACGTGACAAAGTTGAGAAATGCTTGCTGGTACTCTTCATTTCTTTTCAGGATACTAAACCGCCTTTGTTTGCTTTTTTTTAAGATGCTGGAATATAATCGCATCCAGTGATAGCATGAATTCCTGGAAAACTTCGACACAACGACGGTCCTAACTGTTCGTAGATAGTATTAATATCAACATATCTTTGATTGTTACCAGTGCCGGTTAATATCCACACATGAGAATCATAATTTTTCAAATGATGCATATGACAAGAGTAAACCGTAAGAGAGAGAGCGGACAATATAACACTCATATATGTCTTACTCACGCTTATGCGCACGGATAATGCCCTCTCGCTCATACTCACAGCGGCATTACAATTGGGCCTAGGGGATGTTTGACCCCTTCGATCGGTCTATCTGGTTGTAAAGCGTTTTAATATAGTTGTCTGGCTAACATATATAAAAATGTATCTTCACACTGTAAGTGACATTAAGTAATGTTTTTGAGAGCTTTAGACCCTCTGTAAAGTAATTCTGCCAACGGGAAGTGTCTTGGCGTATTCATGTCTGATTTTTAACGATATTGTGTAACATATACGTAAAAATCGACTGTCAGAATTTAAGTGAGGCACGTAGCATATTTGCGTACCTTGATTACCTATATACCTGAAAAATGGTCGTTTTTCCAAGGTAGCAGGTGGGCATATGATCATAGGACACACTAACGCTACTCAATCTCACACATTTTGTTCATCAGAAAATAAATGACGTCTGGCGGCCCTAGGATCTTGGACTATAAGGTTTTGCCAATATTCAACAAATTTTTAAAATTCTCGTTTAGAATATTTAAAATATTTGTTTTATGCAGCCTGAGAGTTTCTGCAAAAATTAAGACTCCTCAGCAGCAACAGGAATCGATCAGGCGACATTTTAGCCGCAATGATTTATACTTAGCTTTTTCAAAAAACCCACAGCATCCGATTTTCAAAAAGATCAGTTTATAAATTTAAAAATACAAAATGTTGCACCCACTGGTTATTTTTTTTATTATGAAAGTATATAAAAAAGTATTAGTTTTTTTTTTAATTTTGTAACTTTTTAAAATTTGAAGCAATGAATTTTTCTAATTATCTAAGCCCCCGAAAATTCCCCGACACTGATTGGATTTTGCTTATCAACGAACTTGACCTAGATTTTATGGCAAAGAATTTTTGAACCAAACTTCATATTGATAGCTTTAATGTTCAAAAGACATCTCGCGCGCAAACACGCACGCACGCACGCTGTCACGTAGGCACGTAAGCAAGCATACACGTACGCACGCACCCACCTACACACACGTGCGCGCGCAGAAAAGCACACACACACGCACACAGACACGATTTTTTTTCTAAAAATGTGTTGTGCTGTTTAGGCCACAAAATGTCGAGTAAAGCAAAAACAATTTTTTTTAATTTAAACCGATTACATAGATTTCTCTTTATGCGTAAGTATATGAGAAAGAAATAGCATTGTTTGTCAAATCACCTTTAACGAAAAACTGTGAAATAACAGAAAACCATTCAGCTAATAAGGTGCTTGTTGCAAGTAATGCTTACATATTTTATTATTATCACCGTTATTATACTTTCTTAAGTTTGTAAGGAATAATGTATGAGTTGCAACGTGTACGTAAGAAAGTAATTTTAATTAAAATTAAAAATTGATTTCTCAATTAATTTTAATATAAAGTGACATCGACACAAATTTTCACGGGAAAATTTAGCATGCAGATGAGCATATTATATGGAGCCCTTTAAAGCTACACAGATACACGTCAGCTGTATTAACCACATGCTCATTTTATATCGTTATAATTAATAATGAAATTAGTTATTAAAGAAGTGACATTAAATTTATGACTGTTATGTAACGCTTTAACATTAAAAATAATGTTCAATCGATAAAAGTTATTATGAATATTATCCATTACGAAACTAATTAAATCATCCCTTCAAAATGTTTCCTTTATGCCGTTAAAATATTGGGATACTACGTGTTTCAAAACATTGCTTTGATTATGTGTGAAAATGAAGATCCATTAATATTCGAAGAGCACTTCTAGTTAATAAATAATCTCATGTTCTATTAACATCAGCACTATTTATTTGTTATACTCAACTGGTTTTGGTACCTCAATAGCTTTATAAAACTATCACACGAGACATAATGTGTAGTAGTATTAAATGAAAATAAAATTACAGAATGAGACCAAGATTTAAGTTTATAACAAGAATTCATTAGCTACCGGTGATAGTCTATGTATACTTTAACAGAATAGAAAGGATTTGGTTATAAAACATGCACAAATTATTTCTGTAACCGTTACTTTAAATGCATAAGCAAAAAATGGGTATATAACTCAAAACCGCTGCCGAATTGACTGCCATAATGCTTTCTCGTATACGAACATAAAAGTAATACTAGCAGTGTAGCTATGCCGATTCTAGACCACTCTACAGCGTTTCCACGTCTCAAAGTCATGCGGCGTTGCCAATTTCAAGGTAAAAAATGGGGTCAGATCAGTGTTAAGTATAGCTGGTTCGCGTCCTCGCTAAAAGATTGTTGCATCATCATCATCATCATAGCTAAAAGTAGTCGGTTTATGTCCTCACTAAAAGTTAGCGCGCCATAGCCAAAAATAGTCGGTTCGCGTATTAGCTAAAAATTATAGTGACAACATCATGAAATGTTTTTGTCACCTACTGCTAGGTACAGTTTTTATATTAGGGGTTGTACGCACAGGGTTATTATAAATTTATTTTTGGCTAATTCTGGACCGTTTTCGAGAAAATTGACTTTTTTGTTTGAAAAAGCTGGACTGGAATAATCCGTTTACACATATTTTGTCACCTACTGATAAGGTCAGTTTCCATGTTAGGAGTAGCTACCCCAATTTGGTATATGTGGTATATACGTAAATAAGCCGTCAGGGGGTGTTCGTGCAGGGTTTCCTTTAAATTTATTTTTGGGTAACTCTGGCCTGTTTTCGAGAAAATTGATAATTTAGTCGAATAAGACAAAAATAAATAACCCCCCCCCCCTCAACAACCGCTGACGACTTATTTACGTATCTACCACATATATAAAATTGAGGGAGCTACCCCTAATATAAAAACTGCCCTTATCAGTAGGTGACAAAAATATTTTTAAGCGGAGTAGTCCAGTTTTTTGAAACAAAAAAAAATCAATTTTCTCGAAAACGGGCCATAATTAGCCTAAAATAAATTAAGAAGACCCTCCTGCACGAAAAAACTCTGTCGTCTTATTTACGTATCTACCACATGTACCAAATTAGAGGAGCCTCCCCTACTAGTAGGTGACAAAAATACGCCACCATTTAATAAGGACATGAACTGACTATTTTCAGCTATCATGATGATGATACAACCACCTTTTAGCGAGGAAACGCCGCATGGTTTGACACATGACAACACCATACAGTGGTCTAGAACCGGCGTAGCTATACTACTAATACTTGATCTGCGATTTTCAATTTTAATTTTGACAAATGGTTTATATTTAGCGATATTAACAGGTCGACTGCGTTACCGGTCTCCGGGGACCGGTAACGCACAGACCTTATAATTTGTCATTCTGTTACGGGACTGGCCCTGTGGTACCAGTGCATATACGCTTGCGCAGACAATCGGCGTTTAGTATCAGTTGTATTGTTTTGCTACGCCAAACATGTAGTCTCTCGTTAAACAAATTTTGTTTTTAGATCAAAGAGCCTATACAAACAATACAAAAACAAGTGAAGAGTGTAACGAACCGTATGCTTCAGCTGAAAATAAACAATGTAACGAAGATAACCCAAGTGTTGTAAATGCGCGGCAAAGTCCAGCTATATCAAGAGACAATGTACTTGCAAAGTTGCCAAATAGTGATAGCGAAAATGATCGCGATGATGAACCGGAAGATGCCTTTGATTCGGACGATTCTGTTATTGGCAAAGGCTATGTCGTGTCTTTAGATGAACCGTATAGTGATGTAAGTACGAGTGATTTATTCGATGACAATAATGAGACGGAAAATGAAAACGAGAGTATTTCTGAATCTGAAACTGATGATCAAAACGAGTGGCATGATATAGACGGCAGTGACAATGAGGCTGATAAGTTAAAACAACGGCAAAATCTGCCTGTATTAAATTTTAATGTTGACGAAATAAAATATATAGCTTCCTACAAGGTATTTGTAACAGATGACCTTTTACAATATATTATGGTGGAAACAAATAAGTTTGCATGGGAAATGTTATCAAATGTGTATCGGTCAAAATCACATATAATTTGTTGGGTTGAGTGCAACATAGCCGAACGCAAGCGTTTTTCTCAATATGTATATTTATGGGTTAGTTGATGGTTCCCCAATAAATTTTTATTGGTCAAAAGTTCTCATGCTCAGGAATGGGTTTATTACGAATACCATGAGACGAGACAGTTCCCTTTTACAATGAGCAGTGTAATAAAGATGATTGCCTCTATAAGTTGGGTGAAGTTTTGAAAGTATTAAATAAGAATTTTCAAGCTGCGTTAACTCCAGGACGGGTTTTGGTAGTCGATGAAAGTGTAGTACCTGATCAAGAAAGACTGCAAATGAAACAATACTCCCCAAAAAAGCTCAGGTATATGGTATTACGTTATATAATTCATGTACAGTGGATGGATACGAGGGCCACTGTTTATATTTTGATCCTTGGCAACACTGATTGCAGTTATGCGTCGTTTTATGTTTCCATGGAGACGTCTAACATTGTTGACAATAGCCTACTTCAAACTTTTTGTCAATAGCGTTATTTGTGTTAAAGTTTTCATGTCAGCAAAGAAATGGAATTAAGTCGCGAAAATTTTCATGCGATGATTTATTGCGATTGTCGACGTGGATTATCAGGACAAGAGTGCATCGACAAAAGTGCATCGATCAACTTACTTCCACATTTGGCGATGAAGCTCCATCATTTGCCTCTGTGAAACGCTAGCATAACGATTTTAATCGTGACCGCCTTTTACTCACTAAATTCGCGAAGGTCGTCCAAAATCGGTTGTTATTCAAGAAAACATTGATGCTGTGCAAAACCTAATAATGCAAGATCGCCATGGGACATACTGCCAAATTGGGGGTATTAGTTCCACCATCATATATAAAGTATTACATGATCATTTAGCCATGAAAAAGGGTTCGCCTTATTGGATCCCACATAATTTGACTCTCAAACGGATACTCGCGTCGATTGGCGCACACAAATACTCAAGAAATACAATGGCGGTGCTTCAAAAGACCTATATAGGATTGTAACAGGTGACGAATCATGGATATATGCATACGAGTCGAAACATAGGCAACAGTCCACTGTCTGCTTTTTCGGAAAAACTTGTGCCTTTAGAGGAACGTAGAACGGGCAATTCTGAATGGTACACAACCATTTGTTTGCCGGAAGTCTTCGGTGAAATGCGGAAAACGAACAAGCGCCGTCGGATCGTTCTTCATCACGACAATGCGAGCTCTCACACATCTCGTCTAACAACCGATTATTTGAGCACTTATAAAATCGAATTGATAAAACAACAACTCACAGAAAAATAAATGAAGAACTAAGTAAAATGGACTTAACCCCGAGCTCCGACGTAAACACAAAATGGGAAACTCTTAAAACTACAATTATGGCCCCAACAACAAACCTATTAGCAACAATCAAGGATATGAACAAGAAAAAATCATGGATGAATGATGACATATTACAGTTAATGGAAATCAGAAGGTCGTATAAAAATAGAGACGAAAGCGCATATAAGACCATACAGAAAGAAATTAGAAATAAAATACGACACGCCAAAGAAAAATGGCACGAAGAAAAATGCGCAGAAATAGAAGAACTTCAAGCAATACATGATGACTTCAATCTCCATAAAAAGATTAAAGAACTAGCGGGCATTAAAAGATCAAACAAAAGCAGTATTCTACTGGACAAAAACAATAAGATAATTCCAGACATCAAAGGGAAACTAGAAAGATGGAAAGAGTACATCGAAGAACTGTTTGAAGATGAGAGGCAACAAGAATCAACAGATGGAGACACAGATAAGGAAAGAGGCCCAAACATAACAAAAGAAGAAGTTATGTACGCAATTAAAACAGCTAAAAACAATAAAGCTCCAGGACCTGACGAAACACCAACAGAAATTATCAAATTAATTGCAGAAGATCAAATCGGAGTACTGGTAGATCTGTACAACACTGTATATAACACCGGAATCATCCCTAGAGAATGGCTCAAATCAACATTTATTACACTGCCAAAAAAATCGAACGCTAAGGAATGCAAGGATCATCGGACGATCAGCCTAATGAGCCATACCCTTAAGATATTTCTTAAAATTATACATCGAAGAATTTTTAGGAAGGTGGAGCAGGATATTAGCGAAACGCAATTTGGGTTCAGAAATGCAATGGGTACTAGAGAGGCGTTGTTTGCTTTTAATGTGCTGTCTCAAAGACTCATGGACGTCAATCAGCCAATATATATAGTCTTCCTCGATTACAATAAAGCTTTCGACAAAGTCCGCCATAATCATCTCATCAAACTCATGAGAGATAAAAACATAGACAGGAATGATATCAGGATAATAACATATCTCTATTTTAACCAGACTGCCAAAGTTTCTGTACAAAATGAACTTTCAGAAGAGATAAAAATAAAACGCGGAGTAAGACAGGGATGTGTGCTCCCACCCTTACTCTTCAATTTGTATTCAGAAGATATAATACAAGAAGCACTGGTAAATCAGAAAACAACGGGAGTGAAAGTTAATGGGAAGGCTATAAACAACATCAGATATGCGGATGACACAGTACTAATAGCAGAAACCCTGGAAGAACTACAAAGGCTAATAGATCTAGTAGTACGGATCAGTGAAGAAAGGGGGCTCACACTTAACACCAAAAAGACTAAATTCATGACAATCACAAAACACCAACAACAGAGAGAGACATTATGGATCAAAGGGGAGCCAGTGGAAAAAGTCTGCAAATACAAGTACTTGGGAACAATTGTAAATAACAATAATGATTATTCTCCAGAAATAAGATCAAGGATCGGAATGGCTAGAACGGTGTTTAGTAAAATGAGGAATGCATTAACCAGAAGAGATCTTAGTCTACATCTTAAAATCAGAATGCTTAAATGTTACGTATTTCCAGTACTATTATATGGAATGGAAGCCTGGACGCTTAAGAAGTGCGACACTGACCGGCTAGAAGCATTCGAGATGTGGACATATCGAAGAATCCTCAGAATAAGCTGGGTGAGCAGAACAACGAACAAGGAGGTATTGAGAAGAATGGGAAAGGAGAAGGAAATAATCAACACAATTAAAATCAGAAAATTGCAATATCTGGGCCACGTGATGAGAGGGGAGAGGTATACACTGCTGCGAACCATTATACAGGGAAAAATACAGGGTAAAAGAAGTATAGGAAGAAGACGCATCTCCTGGTTGAACAACCTAAGGCAGTGGTACAACAGTAGCTCTGTGGAGCTGTTCAGATCCGCAATTTCAAGGGTAAAAATCGCCATGATGGTAGCCAACCTTCTTAAGGGAGACGGCACGTAAAGAAGAGAAAATCGAATTGACTGGTCATCCGCCGTACAGTCCTAATTTGGCACCCAATGACTTCTTCTTGTTTCCGAATGTCAAGAATAAATTGCGTGTACAAAGATTTTCGCGAAGAAGCCGTTGATGCGTTGAAAAACCATGTTATGGAGGCGTCTCAAGAAGATTGGAAAAAATGCTATCACAAATGGTTCGAACTAATGCAAAAGTGTATTGATCATGGAAGAGAATATTTCGAAAAACAATACAGCAATTTTCAATGACAAATTACTGTTTTTCCTTTGTTAGGCTCAAAATATAAATAGTGATCCTCGTATAATAACCACATTATCGTTTATCGTGGTAAGAATATGACTACTAATATCGACACTTCCCGGAGTGAGCAGATTTCCTTCAAAGTGTTGAGTTCAAAAATGGCTGCTACCGCTACTTGTATGATGATAATTATTACTCTAGTTTACCTTTAGCCGAATCATAGCTCAACAAACAAATCATTTATTGTGGAACCCTGAGGTCCAACAGACGAGGCTTTCCAAAAACGCAACCTAAAAATATGAAAAAGGGAGAAATCTGTGGTACTAAAAACAACTTCCTACGTATTGTAAAATGGATAGACAAATGGCCTGTTTTAATGCTAAGC
Source organism: Vesta saturnalis (assembly GCA_036346205.1). NCBI lineage: Eukaryota > Metazoa > Arthropoda > Insecta > Coleoptera > Lampyridae > Vesta > Vesta saturnalis. The sequence continues at coordinate 2,916,583 of JARFJB010001084.1, read as the reverse complement.
ACTGGTCCAACCACTTTTATACCAACAGGAAAACTAAACTGGCAGCGCAAGCCTACACTTAAACCAAAAGTGATTATTGATTATAATAAAGCAAAAAAAGGCGTTGATATTAGTGATCAGATGAGTGCTTATCATTCCGTGTTAAGGAAAAGTTTAAAATGGTGCCGTAAACTATCCTTTCAATTTTTGCTCGGAACAGCTATTGTAAATGCCTGGAATGTCTATAACTAGGTAAGTTCCTCAAAATTGTATATAATGGAGCTTAAAAGAAGACATTCGAGTTAATTGTTACTTCAGTAGCACATGAAGAAACCACTACCCCCAAAAGAGTTTTACACACCTTTGTTAAACCGTCTGGGCCAGGAAAGGAACGGAGAAAGCTCTGCCAAGGATTCTACCATAAATTAAGAGAAACACATTCTAGCAAAAATGTAAGTAACTTGGTTACAAAAGTAACAAGCTATTGAAACGAATGCCCCGGACAACCAGGAATGTGTTTGTCTAGGAACAAGAACAGTTTATTTAGTTCACACATTGTTTATTTCCAAATATCATTTATACTAATAAAGCATTAAGAAGTCTTTTATGTTGTGTGGTCTAAATCTATAAAAAACAGTAGGCCATCTGACCCTTTAAAAAATTTTCAGAACGAAACCTGATCACAAAACGGATGATAACAGTAAGGTTCATACAAGTTTTCATTTTTAGTAATTGATCGTAAACCGCTTATAATTTATTTAATAATACTATAAAAATATAGAAACTAATTTTGCACCCTAAAAACAATGCGCTACTGGTAATTTTTTTTTATTTTGAAATAAAATATATTGGTTTGGTTTTTTAATTTTGTAACTTTTTAAAATTTGAAGCAACGAATACTAAAATACTAAAAATACGCCGTCACTGGTTGGATTTTGCTCATTAACGAACTTGCTCTAGATTTTATGGCAAAGAATGTTTGTACCAAATTTCGTATAGATAATGGTTCCAAAGATACCGCGCGCACACACAGACAGACACGATTTTTTTTTATAAAAACATGTTTTTCGTGTTTTTTAGGTCATAAAACGTCGATAAATGCAAAAAAAAATTATGAAAATTTAAACCAATTAAATTGTACGTAATAATATGAAAAAGCAATATATAAACTAAAGAAATATTTCAAAATTTATTGTTACCTTATTTTATCTAAACGATTACAAGGATTTTCTTCGTAACGCGTACGCTTTCATTAATGTAGTGCTCGGCCTTGTACTTTATACCTCCACTAACGAATTCCTGGGGTTAAAATGGAAGGCCTAGCAACATGAAATGTGTAAACTGCGCACTGGTTGAGAGAATAATTATTTTTAAATTGACACATTGATGTGTAAGGGTAGTAAGTGCAGTAAACGAAGTTGGTCGCTACCCCTTTATTTTTTGTACAGTAAAGTGGGTTGACTTTGATATCGGGAAGCTACTTTGATTACAGCTTCACATTTTTTCCGGAAAGCGCTGCGGTCGAACGAAACAGTTTAAAAACTTGGGATCAGCCACATTGCGACACCTATTTTTCTAACTATTAGTGCTCGTGGATTCCGTTG